>CATIWR010062608.1:0-86636 GCA_949677035.1 Omphalea diandra
TAAGTCAAAAGATTGGGGCTGGTTTCCTATTGGTTGAAAGTTAAAAGTTTTGCTTTTAGTCCCTCTTCTTCACTCATTAAGCACTTCCATCCATCTCCTAATTCCTAGATACTCCTTATACTTTTAATTAAGCTCTAAAACACTATTATTTATGATATTATAACATGCACACAACATAAAATAATTTGTCATACAACTATACGAACACTACATATATGTTCAAGTGTCCCCAAATGCAATGGTGCTTCTAAATGATTATTTATCTAATGCATATGCCCATGTGATAATGCTAATGAATGTGGCTAGGGATGTTACATATATATCTTAATTGTGTTTACTAATTGATGTTAATAACTTAATATTTTATAAAAATGGACTACAAAGCTATGAAGAATGAGATAACTCATCAAAAAGTGGCTAGGGCTACCTTAGTCGATGCGAAGCAGGTCTGCGTATGGGGGAAGAATGTTACTTTGCACAAGCAGATGCAAGAAGTAAAGATACATGAGTCCCTAGCTCAAGAGGAGTTTGAACTCATTTTCAACCCACCTTCTTCTCTAAAGCATGCGAACATGCCAACAACTTTTGAGGAGCCTCATTTAAATAAGTTTCAAGTGGATGTAATGGATATTGACTCGGACAAGGAGCTATTCATACTGCTCGAGAATCCAAACAAATGCCATGACTCTCGCAGCTTTTTAAAGGCTAAGTATGATCTATGTATGTTGAGCCATCTAATGGTTAACAAGACATGAGGGAGGATCTGTGTCCTTTCTATTGATGAAAAAAAGTTTGAGCACCTAATCAATAGGCATTTCATAGATCATGCAAAGATGCACAACCTCAAAGTATACTGCACTAAGAAAATTTAAAGACAATCATAAGTTTAAGTTAACTTATATTGTTCTTTGCTCAGGCAATGGCTGTGTAGGAGATCTTAAGCCTAAATTTAAAGTCTTCTGAAAACAGATGAAAAACATAATGAACTAGAGAGCCAATTTATTAAGGCATATGACAAACCATGCAAATGAAGGACCATAAGAATACTCTTTAGCATGTGGACGTATGAGTGAAATTTTTGAACTCTACTTAAGAGGCTTTGAAGGCATCTGAGGCAAAGGAGGCTGAGCTATCTAGCCTTGAGGATAAGCTATTAAAAATGGTGTTTAAGCTAATAGGTATGTCCCTTAAAAATGTCAAGCTAGCGCAATTGGTAAAGCTTTGGCAGTAGAAAGAAAAGAAGCCTCAGGGCTTGGCAACTAAAAAAAAGGCTAGGAGGTGCATTAACTATGACACCACTATAAGGCACGAGCTGGCAAAGGCTCATCCCAAGTTTGATTTTGATTATGTAAAGGACATCATCTTTCATAAGGATGAAGAAGAAGAAGAAGAAGAAGTAGAGAAAGAGGGGGACGAGGCAGGGTAATAGTTATAGGTTTACTTGTGATCCTTGGTCTATCTTTTTAGTTTGTAAAAATTTTTCTAAGTAATACAACTGTCTTTGTCTTTCCTTCACTTTCTCTATGCCCTTTATTTTACACTTTGCACTCATGAGCATTTAAGCTCTATGTTATCAATACTTTAAAAGTTAACACTTTGTATAATTCTTATTGGTCCTTGTGCACCAAAAAAAAATAAGGTTGAATTAGTGGAAACTTAAATTTTTGAAGGGAGTGTAAGTGGTTTAAAGTTTAGAGAAAGAGTAGAAAAGGAAAGAACATAAAAAATTTATTTCGAATGTTAACCAACTCTACGTCCAATCCCTAATTCTTCTAATTAGGTATTTCACTAACTCTCAGTGATGTTTTACAAGCTCAAACCTAACTTACAATAATGTGTT
Source organism: Omphalea diandra (assembly GCA_949677035.1). Taxonomy (NCBI): domain Eukaryota; kingdom Viridiplantae; phylum Streptophyta; class Magnoliopsida; order Malpighiales; family Euphorbiaceae; genus Omphalea; species Omphalea diandra. The sequence goes on from CATIWR010062608.1 coordinate 1,841, forward strand.
TTTCAAGGCTCACACATAACCTTTATAAGTGTTTTCAAAGGCTCACACTTAACCAAAATAAGAATTTTTCACCCTTAAGTCCATTTCAAAACCCAAACTTAATGGTATTTAATGGCTCACACCTAACCTTTACAACTTAAGTATAAGGAATCAAAAAGTAAATTGAAAAATTAAATTATAAGAGTTTGGCCATAATTAAATGTTATCCTCTTACATTCAAAGCCATTTGGTGGAATACTTATAGGTTTTAACAGCCAAATAGTCATTACAAATGAAACTATCTCTAAATCTCTAAATTTCACTGTAAGATCTTGTATTTAATGTTTGTTAGACTGAGATCACAGTTGCTACCCTTAAGTCATGGTCGCAATTCACAATTCATTCTAGATTTTGCTTAGTCACAGTCGATACCTTTAAATGTGCCTAACAATTTGTGACACTTATTAGTTTGGCATTGATTCTTCAAGGAACTAACCATTAGATCCTCCAATGGGTGTCAAAATTCATTATCACGAATTTAGAGGGTTAGCTACTATTTCCACTATGAATTCAACTAGAGTTTTGATGTTTCAAGTTTTAGGTAGATTACGGTCTTTGCCACAAACTTTGAACTTCAAACGGTTGTCTTGACACATGGCTTAGCTTGGTTGGCTATTTGAAGTCCCTCCTTAATCATTTAAAGATAACAATCATGACCCAAGCCGCGATTCTCACTGTAAATACCCCCATTAATTTTGATCCTAAGTTTTAATGCGATAGCTATCATGAACCATAAATCTCAATCACTACTTAGGAGATAGTTTTGACATTGAATATTTTTATTCCAATCATTTCCATTCAACTTTTAATGAGTTCCTAACTTAAGTTCTGCATAAACAACACTTAGAAATAGTGTTAGAGCCTTTCAATCTATATTGTCAAGATCAAAAGAGAGCTTTAACTTAGGTTTGACCAACTTAGTCTAACAATCTTCTCCTTTTTATTTTGACAATCTAGATTGTATATACAAAGGGTAAAGGTTTGTCATGCATAATTTTGAACATGATAAGTAATTGGAAGTTAAAATCAAATGAATTTGAAATGATTCAAAGTCTAACCATAAAATTTAACAAAGTATGATTTTATGATTTTAAGAGGATTGTTCCCCCTTTCAATTAATCAAATAAAATCATCGTATTATTTATCCCTCTATTTTATGTGATTGATATATATATATATATATATATAAACTTTGCATATTATAATATTTCTCCCACTTTAGCAAGATTAAAAAGAGAGGCAAAAAGAGAGTGTGGGAAAATAAAGAGGGAAAGAATGTCAATTAATCACAAATCATATGAAAAATGCTCAACACAATAAGAATGAACATAAAAGTACAATCATTTTATTAATAGATAAAAGGCAACACAAATAATTCAAACATTACAAATATGTGATCATATCATAAAGGAGGATTGAAAAAATAGAAATTTAAGATAAAAATAAAAATGGATAGATGAAAAATAGAAAAGATCTAGAAATTTGGTGAGACATCATCACTAAATCCATCTTCTTTTTTAACCTCATTATCTGAAACTTTTTCTTCTTAATCATTTATAATTAGTGGTGGTTGTGTTTTTTCTCCTTCTTCCTCCTCTTCCTTAGAAAATTCAAAATCAAAAAGATGACATGGATGAAAATGGCTTAGTTTCTCTAGATTTCAACAATTTCCCCATGTAGATGTTAGAGAAAATGAAGTCTTTTGAGGACTTGCTTCAACATATTTGAAATTTTGGCCAAAGAAGATTTAGAAGAATAAGGTTTTGATAAAGTTGGTTCTCCTAGTTTTACCTTTGACTCCCTTAGAACTTTTTCTCCTTGAACAACATCTTCACCTTCTTCAATAACCAACCTTTTTTGTTTGAAGGCTTATAAAGCCTTTTGATGTTTTGCTCCTTATGCACCTAGCAAGTACTCATATGCAATGGCCTTTATTACTTTGGCATTCACATGGTAGGTAAGGTCAAGGAAATTTTTATATGAAAGGTATGTGGGGGTGATGTTGGCATCAATTTTAAGGGTAAGTGCCCCCAACAAACCTATAGATAGCAGTCACATATGAGGGAAAAAGGACTTGAGCTTTTATTTTAAGGCTCAATTAAGCCAATTAGTTCTTAATAAAGTGACCATTTTGAATAGCCCTGTTATTGATAAGGCAACAAAAGAAAAAAAAAAGGTCTTTTTGAGATACTTGTTCATTATCATTACCCCTAGCATTGATTAAGAAGGTGATAATGTGATGAAGAAGCCAAATGAAAAGGGTTTTGATGTTCTTAGCAACAAATTTCTTTGGATCATAACATATTTCTTTTCAATACAAATTTCTTGCCAAAAATCATAGTAAATGAAATCAAGGGAGGAGAGGTCTAAGTTGAAAAATTGGAGAGAAAGTAGATTTAGGGGTAAGTGATAAAGTACTTTTTACCAAAGCATCTAAAGGCCAACCCATACATACCTTCATCAAATGTTTCCTTCTTATTTGCCTTTATTGTATGAATTCCCTCACAATGTCTTCATAATTAGGCTCCTCTAAAAATGAACTCAACCCATCCTAAGTTTGAGAATAATGCCTTTATTTCTCCTTTAAGGCTAAGGGTGGTGAGAAGAAATGTTGAAGGGATTTTAATGACCTTAATGATCTTCTTTTGGTTAGCTTTGTATCTATCTTTTTCTTTCTTAGTTACCCCTTTCAATAGGTAAAGTTAAAGAGAAGGTCTTAGAGAAGGCAAGGATGTTTGGACTATTCCCTTTCCTTTTTCAAATCTTGTAGAATTTCGTAGAGCCATTAGGAGGAGATGAAAGAGGTTGAATGAGTTTAAAAGGTTTCAAAAATAGAGAAATTAGAAAGGAAGATAAAGTTTGATGAGAAAAGATGTAAAGAGTTAATGGAGAGGTGTTATAAAGGTTTATATAAGCAAAAAAAAAAAAGGCTTAAAATGGTTAGGAAATGATTGAAAATGCATTAAATGAGGGGGTACACTATTTTAGTGATGAATGATTATTACCCAATGGTTACACTTAGGTCATTACCATTACTAACGTATTGCAATCACAAATTGAAAGAAACATGAGTAATACATAAAAAAAATCCTTAAAAAGGTATGAAGTCAATACTTTGAAAATCTTGACATGTAAATTTTGGCAGTGGTGATTTGAAATTATGATCACAAATTGCCAGTTAGTTTGAACATCAAAAGTGCCTAGAAGTAGCAATCGCAAATGACAATCTCGATCGCAGTTTAGAAATCACTTTTAAAAACAAGCTTAAAACAGAACTTTAAATACGCGGCCTAAACAAAGAGTGATCAATTTAAAATTTTAATGATCAATTCATGTAATTAAGCATAGAAAAGCTCAAATGACTCATCTAACACATCAACCATATCAAATCTATCACATAATCATTAATCACATCAAATGCCTTGACATTCATCAATCAAACAATCGTGAATGCATACAATGAGATCTATTATAACTTTAAATAGCTTTCATCGAACATCCCTAGTTCCCTTTTGTTAAAGTTCATCTTTTCTTCATTAAGGGGTTCAGTGAAAATATTCACAAGTTGGTTATTAGTCCATAAACTCTAATACTACATTACCATTTTTGTACATGATATCTAAGAAAATGATTTCTAATATCAATGTGTTTGCTTTTTAATGTTGGATGAGATTCTTTGAAAGATTATTGCACTTGTGTTACCACATTTGATGAGAATGTGATCAACAACTTTGCCATGATCTTTGAGTTGTTATTTCATCCAAAGAACTTGAGTGCAACAATAACCCATCACCACATATTTTGCTTTGGCGATGGATAAATCAATTGAAACTTACTTCTTACTAAATAGAAAAATGAAATATTGACTAATAAATTGGCAGCTTCTAAAAATGCTCTTTTTATCTAATAAATTATCGACATAATTCGCATTTGAATATCTAATAAGATTAAAAGATGAATTCCTAGGATACCATAGTCCTAAATGCATGGTGTCATGTAAATATTTGAAAATTATTTTAATCATATGCAAATGAGATTCTTTATGACATGATTGAAGTCTAACACATAAGCAAAACACTATATATAATATCAAGTCTAGAAATGGTAAGATAGAGGAGAAAGCCAATCATACCTCTATACTTATTTTCATCAATTGGCTTACCTCGATTCATCCTTGTCAAGTTTATTTGATGAACTTATTGGTATCTGAGCTATCTTGTATCCATCCATCCTAAACCTTTTAAGTAGTTCCTTTATGTTCTTGCCATGGTTGATGAAGATGCCCTCTTTGCTTTGTTTCATTTAAAGACCAAGAAAGATTTTGAGCTTACCCATCATGCTCATCTTAAATTCCTCAGTCATACACTTAGCAAAATTCTCATAAATAGATTCATGAGTAACACTAAATATAATATAATCAATAAAAATTTAAATAATTAAAATATCTTTGCCAAGCCTTTTTATAAATAAACTTGTGTCAACCTTGCTATTTTTAAAATCATTTGTCAAATGGAATGAACTAAGTCATTCATACCAAGCTCTAGAAGCTTGTTTCAAACCATACAAGACTTTTAGTTAATTCGAAAACTTGGTTGGGAAAATGATGAGACTTAAAACTCAATATTTTTTTCCATATAAACTTCCTCCTCTATGAAACATTTAAAAATGTACTTTTTCACATCCATTTGAAAAAAGCTTGAAATTCATACGACATATAAAATGCTAAATAATCCTAATGGCCTATAATCTTGTAAGAAGGGCAAAGGTTTCATTTTAATCAATGTCTTCCTCTTGGTTTTTGTTGGCCTAAAGCACCAAGAAGGGGGGTTGAATCGGTGACTATTTTTAGAATTAAGAAGGAGAGTTTAAGTGTTTAGAAGGTGAAGAAGAAGATGAGAAGAAATAACACAAAGGTTTATAGTGGTTTGGGTATTAACAAACCATACGTTCACTTCCTAATTCTTCACAATTGGGTATTTCGCTCTACTAAACTAGTGTTTCCAAGCTCACACCAAACTTCTGCAACTTGTGTTTATGGCTCACACAAAAACCTTACAACTTGTGTTTTCTAGGCTCACACAATAACCTCTCTCAAGTGTTTTGTATAGGCTCACACTTCAACCTCTTATAAGAGTTTTGAATCTAGGCTAGTTCTCAACCTCTTACAATGTGTTTGTTGCTCACACCTAACAATCAATAAAACAAAAATGAGAAGGAAAGATTGATTAGCAAATTGGCAAGAGTTTAGTTACAAATCAATGAATTCTCATGCATTTACATCTGTTTGGTGGAGTATTTATAGCCCACATCCACCAAAGAGATGTTACTCTAAAACTCTCAATAAATCTTCAAGTTGTGCTAAGCAGATTTTTCATTAAATGTTTGTCAAGCAAAAGTCGCGGTTGCTACTACCATTTCACGATCATGAATTTCCAATTTGCACAAAGCTAAAAATAGCAGCAGAACCCTGTTCTTTGTATAACGGCTAATTCACGTGTCAACTGTCTATTGGTTGTCTAAGAAATGTAGTCGTTGTGTTTTACCAATTTGTTAAAAGTTATAGTCGCGAGATCACTGTGCCTTGGGTGGGACTGAAATCACAAATTCCTCTATTTGGTGAGGGAACTATAACTCTTTGAGTCGTGGTCGCTACTAATAATTCGCCCTCATAATTTTTTATCTTCAATGGTTACGTAGGACACTTAGCATGTTGTGGTTGTGGCTTTGGTTCCCTTCTTTATCACTATGAAAGTCGCAATCGCGAATCCATACACGATACCCATCGCGAATTCCTCTATGACTCAAGCTCACTTCCTTCGACTAAGTTGCGATTGTGAATTTGCCCCCAAATTTCTCTGGCCTAGGTTCATCCATCCTTATGACTGATTCACAATCGCAATTTAAGATATACACACCATAAATTTGGATGAACTTCTCAAGATTAGAGATTTTGAATTCTATCAAACTTCCAATGAAAAAACTAATTTATAATTTACAAAACAACACTTAATAAAAGTATTAGAACTGATCAATCTCTATTGTCAAGATCAAAAGAGGTTCATGACTTAGATTTAACCAACCTAGTCCAACAATCTCGTCCTTTTTTATTTTGACAACTTAGATTGATCTTAAGAGAAAACAAATGCATAAGCTGTGAAGTTGGAATGGTGAATGATTCAATGAATACTTAAAAATTTCTAGTTAATGATCAAAGTAAAATTCTAAGTATGAGAGACAAATAATGCTCCCCATCAACTTATGCTTTTCTTTTCAAAACTATTTTCTCTATACAATTCTCTCCCATTTTGGCAAGATCAAAAAGAGGGTGAATGGAGAAGATCAAATAAAATGCATAAAGATCAGATAAAGTATCATAAGGAGCAAAAATTAACTCATAGAATCATAAAAGTTGTAATAAGGATAAGAGTTGCAATCATCATATAGCAAATATCAATCACATAGCATATGAGACAATGAATTGCAAATTCAAACACTTTTATTTATTTATAAACTGTGGGATCAACAACCTTACATCAAAGATTTAAAAAAAAATCCTAGTCTAGAAGATTGGAGAACTGTCACTATCGCCAGAATCGTCTTACTTTTCATTGTCTCCTGCTCCTTCAGCTTCATCTCCATCCTTAACCTCTTAGTTGCCTTTTTCCTCTGGCGTGTCTTCATAATCGCTGAAATCTTGAAGATGATAAAGAGGAGCGCCCGTTTTCTCTTATAGGTCCCCCGAGTCACTGTGTAGGTGGGGAAGAAGAAGAAATCTTCTCTTCAACATCCTCATCACCTTATCTAATTTTCAATTGGTCTTAGATTATTGTTGAGGAGGTGGGACTGGTATTGCTCCTTCTTTAATGACAAGTTTTTTTCTTTTAGAGGCTTAGGATGTTTCCAGCTTTTTGACCCCAAAAACACCCAAAGTATAGGCATAGGAATCTGGATGAATGGTTTTGGCATTAATAAGGTAGGTGAGGTCTATAAAATTTTAGGAAGGAAGTTATTTCTTTGTGAGAAATTTTTTTATTGTCCTCATTAAGAGCACCAACATATCTATAGATGTTAGTTACATGGAACAAAAGAGAAATTAACTCTTAGGTTTAGTGCTCATATGAATCAATTGATCCACAAGACAGTGACCAAATTAGGTAGGGTTTATTTTTCACAAGGTAGAAAAGGAAAGCAAGGTCCTTTTGGAATACCTTTTCGTTACCATCACCTCTAGTGTTAATAGAGAAGGTAATGATATGATGAAGTAACCAAAAAGGAAGGTTTTTGATGTATTGGGCTAAAGAGGTTTTGGGATCATATTTGGTCTCGATAGAAACTTCGGACCAAAACTCAGAGTAAATGACATCAAGTGCATAGATAATGAATGAAATGTTATCTCCAACTTGAAGATTGAAAAGGTTAGATAATTGTTCGAAAGTGATAAAGTAAGGATCTCTAAAAGCATAAAATACTAACCCGTATTGTCCGACACGGGATTCGGCTCTCCGACTTAAAGTCACGGTACACATGAACTCTCTCACTATTTCTTCATATCTAGGCTCATCTCGAAAGATGAATTCGTTTCATCCCAAATTGGAGAAAACATATGGATCTCTTTTTTGATCCCCAAAGACTCTAAAAGAAAAGTAGAAGGGCTTTTGTTTGGAAGGATGATCTTGGAGGTGTTTGCCTTATAGCGATCCTTCTCCTCTATTGTAATCTCTTTCATTTGATGTAGGGCTGTTGGTGCAGAGGGTTGGGCTACTGTCTTGCCCTTCTCTGTTCTTGAAGCTTTCTTAGGAGCCATTGGAGAGGGTAAGAAGTTTTAGAGATGTTCGAGAGTAGAAGAGAAGATAGACTGATTTAGTGTAGAAAGCAGTAATGAAAGTTATTGTTTAGAGGGTTTATATAGGCATAAAAATGGTGTATAAACAACTAGAAATGGCAAGAATATGAATAATGAAAGGTTGGAAATGGTTAGCAGTCAAATCAAATTAACATATGGCAGCTACTAGAATTCGCGACTGCTAAATAAAAGTCGCGACCACTAATTTTGAAATATGTAAGCAATAGACAAAAAAAACCTTAGGAATCGGCGTGTACAACGGTCAAAATTTTGAAATTTTGACTGAATTCGCGGTGGGGAGTAAAAGTTGCTACCGCAAATCAATAGTTGTCATCCGGATAAAATGACCCTATAGTTTGCGATCGTGAGTCAAGGAATAACGACCATGAATTACAAGGCAAGAAGGATAACAATGAAAAAGCAAAATTTGACATTTAAAGTTGTGATCCACTTAATATATTAATGCTTAATTTATGTAAATTGACATCGAAAAGCACAATTGCATTTAAAATTAAGATATCTAAAGATAAATATCACAAACAACCAACACATAGCAATCAAACAAAAGATCAAACTTTTCACTTTAGGGAATTTCCATCAAGCATTCCCAATTCTCTCTTAATGAAGTTCAACCTTTCTTCATTAAGAGGTTTAGTGAAAATATCTATAAGTTGATGATTTGCATCTATAAATTCTAATACAACATCACCATTTGGACATGATCTCTAAGAAAATGATGTCTTATACCTATATGTTTGCTCCTAGAATGTTGGATGGGATTCTTAAAGAGATTAATTGCACTTATGTTGCAACATTTAATGGGAATGTGATCAACAACTTTGTCGTAATTCTTTAATTATTGTTTCATCCAAAGAACTTGGGTGCAACAACAACCCATAGCTACATATTCGGCTTTGGCAGTGGATAAGGCAACTAAAACTTTTTTCTTACTAAACCAAGACACTAAACATTCTCCAATAAATTGGCAAGTTTCAGAAGTGTTCTTCCTATCTAAAAGACTACTTGCATAATCCACATTTAAGTAACCTATGAGACTAAAAGATAAATCTATAGGATACCATAATCCTAAATATAATGTGTTATGCAAATATTTGAAAATTCTTTTGACAGTATTCAAATGTGATTCTTTGGGACAGGATTGAAAACTAGCACATATACATACACTAAACATAATATCAAATCTATAAGTAGTAAGATAAAGTAGAAAATCGATTATACCTCGATATCTTTTCTCATCAATCATCTTACTTGATTCATTTTTGTCCAATTTGATGGTACCGTTGATGGGTATTTTTATTACTTTGCATCCATCCATGCCAAATTTCTTAAGTATGTCCTTTATGTATTTGGCTTGGTTGATGAAGATCCCTTCTTTGATTTGTTTGATTTGTGGACCAAAGAAGAACTTGTGCTCTCCCATCATGCTCATCTCGAATTCCTTAGCCATACATTTAGTAAATCCTCATATAAAGATTCATTAGTAGCACTAAAAATGATATCATCAACATAAATTTGTACTATTAGTGTATCATGTTTGTGTTTTTTTACAAATAAAGTTGTGTCTATCTTTCCCTTTTCAAAATCATTTTTCAAAAGAAACGAGCTAAGCCTTTTCATACCAAGTTGTTGGAGCTTGTTTCAAACCATGTAAGGCTCTATCAAATTTAAGAACATAATTTGGAAAACTATGAGATTCAAAACTAGGAGGTTGTTCAACATACACTTCCTCTTTAATAACACCATTTAGAAAAGCACTCTTGACATCCATTTGAAATCATTTAAAATTCATATGACATGTATAAGCCAAAAGAATCCTAATGGCCTCTAACCTTGCAACAGAAGCATAGGTTTCATCAGAGTCCATGCCTTCCTCTTGGTTGTAACATTTTGCAATCAATCTAGCCTTATTCCTAATGATGAATCCTTGCTCATCTAACTTGTTCCTAAACACCCATTTGCAACCTACAATTGTGTGTTCCTTAGGCCTAGGAATAAGTTCCCATACATTATTTCTCTCAAATTGGTTGACTTCCTCTTCCATAGCAATCACCCAACTCTCATCATCAAGAGCCTCATCTATAGATTTTGGCTCGAGTTGAGAAATAAAAGCAAGATTATTATCTAAAAAGTTGAGTTGAGATCTAGTACTGACAACCTTTGAAGTATCACCAATGATTAAATCTTTGGGGTGGTGGTTGGAGAATCTCTAATCTTTGGGTAGATCTTGACTTAGCAATTTTTCTTATTGATGTTAAGGATCCTTGTCTACTATTGATGACTTGTCCTCATCCTTATCTTTGTCTTCCTCTCTCGTAGTGTGTTGCAATTCTAATTTTTCAAAATCACCTACAAGATCATCAACAAAAGTATCTTTCCTAAGATCAAGCTTATTAGATTCATCAAATACAACATTCATAGACTTTTCAACTACCATAGAACTTTTGTTAAAACTCTATAGGCCTTGCAAAAGGTGGAATAACAAAAGAATATACTCTCATAGTTTTTTAGTCAAATTTTCTAATATTATCCTTGGTATTCAATATATAGCACTTGCATCCAAATACTCATAAGTATGATATCATGGGTTTTTTACCATTCCATAGCTCATAAGATGTTTTATTGAGAATGCGTCTTTTAAAAACTCTATTTACAATACAATACAAAGTATTAATGGCTTCGGCCCAAAAGTAATTTGGCAAGGAATACTCATTGAGCATAGTTTTAGCCATCTCTATTAGTGTTCTATTTTTGCTCTCTACAACACCATTTTGTTGTGGTGTTCTATGGGTTGAAATTGTGAAAAACCTCATTCTCTAAGCAATAAGATTCAAAAGACTCATTTTGAAATTCCTTTCCATGGTGACTTCTTATAAAAGAACTGAAATAACCTTTGTCATTTTGAATTCTTTTTGCAAAACTTTTAAAACCATCAAAAGTGTCGTACTTATAAGCTAGAAAGGACACCCAAGTAAACCTAGAGTAATCATCAACTAAGACTAGTGCATAATTTATTCCACCTAAGCTAACACTCCTAGTAGGTCCTATCAAGTCCATATGAATTAATTGAAGAGGTCTAGATGAACTTACAGTGTTCTTTGCTTTAAAGGAGGATTGATGTTGCTTTCTCATTTGGTAAAGACCACATGTATTGTCTCTAGAAAACTTTAGCTTGGGAAGACCTTCAACTAGCTTTCCTTTTGATAAGCTTTGCAATAGATCCATGCTAGCATATCCAAGCCTTTTATGCCGTAGCCAAGCTTTATCACTAAGAGACATAAGACACTTAAAAGAATGATTAGCCAAATTATCTAAGTCAATTATATAGGTATTGTCTTTCCTTTCACCCTTGAAAACTACCTTTTATCCACTAAAGTGGTAACTCAGCATTCTCTAGGGTCAAAGGTGACAAATTACCTTTATCACATAATTGACTTACACTACGCAAATTATGTTGCAAGTCATCAACTAGCAAAACATCATTAATTAAAGAGCAACCATTCTTACTAATGATTCTAATGCCAGTTACCTTACCTTTGGCATTATTACCATATGTGACATTACCATATTCTTTTTCCTTTAGGGCTATGAATAGTATCCCATTGCTCGTCATGTGTTTTAACCATCCACTATCCACATTCCAATCATTTGATTCATTGGTGACTGCCAAACACCCTTGCACAACACAAATAAATCATCTTTTCTTTGTTACCCAAACATACTTAGGTCCTAAGGGGTTAGATTTGAAGAATCCTCCAATTTAAGGTGTGCCTTCCTAATGTAACAAAAAAAATTTATGTGTCCATACTTCATGCAATAACGGTATTAGAGTTTAGACCTATGTGTCTACCTCCTATACAATGCCTTGGTATGAGTGAAGGGTTTTCTCATACCAACATGATGTATGTGTGAGCATGGACATGCATGAATGAGTGTAGGGGTGTATTTTCTATATGTGTGAATTATCATGCCTTTTGTTGTACATGTAAGCATGATTGGCCTTTTTAAAAATAGGCCTTGAGCCTTGTTACACTTTCCATTTGCCCTTAGGCATTGGGGGTTTAGTGCTTTGGGCACTTTTATTTCCAATAACCTCAATACTTAAAGTTTGAGGTATTGAGGCTCTAATGAATGTAGTAGATGGGGATGTAGAAGAAGAGGTGCCATTAAAGCCTAGACCATGCATAATCAAGGATGTTGTTTGTGATACAATGAGTGTATCCAAAGCTTCATTACCCTTATGAAACTTAAAGATAGAGATTTTAAGCTTAATGACTTCTCCTTTCAAAGAGTCATTCTCTTATCTTAATGAAGCTAGAGATGAAGATGATTTGGAAAGATTTTTCATTGACTTCTTGAGTTCTTCATTTGAAGCTTTCAATTCGCTTACAAGGCTACTAAGGGATTGAATTCATCCTCTAATTTATTGCACTTATTCTTGTAAGTTTTCATATGTGACTTTATCACATTTCATAATGAAAGCTTCTAAAAGCTCATCATCTATATCATCTAAATCGTCATATTTAGAATTAGAATAAGTTGAAGAGCTTACCTCATTAGAAAAGTCCTCTTGAGCCATGAAGCATATGTTAGCAATCTCTTCTTCTTTATCATCTTCACTAAAGCTGTCATCCCAAGTGGCTTTGAAGCTCTTCCTCTTCACTTTGTCCCCTTTCTTCTTCTTCTTTAGCTTGGGGCAATCATACTTAATGTGTCCTTGCTTGCCAAACTCATAGTAAGTGACATCGTTTGATTTCTTTTTAAGAGTTGGAGTTACTTTCTTGAAGTTGCTTCCTTCTTTTCTTCTTCTAATTAACTCCTTAGTCCTTTTAAAGAACATTGCAAGTTCCTCTTCCTCCTTGTCACTCTCCTCTTTCCTTGAGGCTATTTCTACTTCTTTTTCCTTTGAAGATGATTTAAGTACTAAGGTCTTTTTTTCTGGTTTTTCAAATTTCTCCCCTTGACCTCTCATTCTCTTTATTTTTTCATCTTTCTTTCAGGCTAACACATGAGTTAAGAGTTTACCTATTAAGACATTTATTGGCAGCTTTCCTATTTCAGGGTTGGACTCTTGGATACTACATACTTTTGCACTAAATTTTCAAGAGGTAAAGATTTCAAAATTTTGAAATTTACCTCATGATTTGTGAGAACCCTACTGAACTTCTTCATGTTGGTGACAATAGTTAGAAGCCAATTTGTCAAACCTGTTATGCTCTCTTCCACCTTCATCAAAAATAACTTCCACTCCATCATGTATATCTCAAGTCAGCTGGATTTCACCAAGGTGGTGCCCTCATGATAGTTCTCCAATGCCTTCCAAATACCATGAGCAATTTGGCAATGTGGAACCCTTCCAATTTCTTCTCTCGAGAGATAACTTAGAAGGATTGTCATGACTCTTTTATTTTGTCATTGGATCTTCTGTATGCTTCAACCTATTCTTTTTTAAGGATTAACTCCTCACTCTCATCCACCATTTTCGTAGGTGGCTTCTATTCTTTAGTAATAATGTCCCATAGATCCCCAACATCAGTATCTAGATAAATATCCATCCTATACTTCCCACGAGTATAGTATGCTCCATTAAAATAAGGCTTGAGGTGGGTGTGGATTCCTTCTTGTGCCATAATCATTACTCACACAATTAAGGTTTTTAGTGAGACTTGACTCTAATACCATATGTTAGCCTAGTGCACTAAGGAGGGGGTAGAATTGATGGCTATTTTTAGAATTAAAAAGGAGAGTTTAAGTGTTTAGAAGGTGAAGAAGAAGATGAGAAGAAATAACACAAAGGTTTATAGTGGTTTGGGTGTTAACAAACCCTACATCCACTCCCTAATTCTTCACAATTAGGTATTTCACTCCACTAAATTGATGTTTCCAAGCTCACACCAAACTTCTACAACTTGTGTTTATGGCTCACACAAAAACCTTACAACTTGTGTTTTTTTAATCTCACACAACAACTTCTCTTAAGTGTTTTGTATAGGCTCACACTTCAACCTCTTACAAGAGTTTTGAATCTAGGCTAACTCTCAACCTCTTACAATGTTGTTTATTGCTCACACCTAATAATCAATAATACATAAATGAGAATGAAAGATTGAGTAGCAAATTGGCAAGAGTTTGGTTATAAATCAATGAATTCTCTTGCATTTACATTTGTTTGGTAGAGTATTTATAACTCACATCCACCAAAGAGATGTTACTCTAAAATTATCAATAAATCTTTAAGTTATGCTAGGCAAATTTTACATTAAATGCTTGTCAAGTGGAAGTCGTGGTCTCGAATTTCCAATTTACACTGAGGAGCCAAAAATCGTGATAGAAAACCTCATCTTGTGTCTAACGGCTAGTCCATGTGTTAGCTGTCCATTGGTTGTCCAAGAAATGTTATTGTTGTGTTCTACCAGCTTATTAAAAGTTGCGGTCGCAAGATCACTGTGTCTTCGGTGCGACTGAAACCGCAAATTCCTCTGCTTAGTGAGGGAACTATAACTCCTTTAGTCGGGGTTGCTACCAATAATTTGCCCTCGTGATTTTTTATCGTCAATGGTTACCTAAGACACTTGGTATGTTGTGGTTGTGGCTTTGGTTCCCTCTTTTGTCACTATGAAAATCACGGTTGCGAATCCAAATACAATACCCACTGTGAATTCCTCTGTGACTCAAGCTCAATTCCTTCGGCTAAGTCGCAGCTGTGAATTCGCCTGTGAATTTCTCTAGCCTAACTTCATCCATCCTTATGATTGATTCACAGTCACAATTTAGGATATACACACTATGAATTTGGATGAACTTCTCAAGGTTGGAGATTTTGAATTCCATCCAACTTCCAATGAAAATACTAACTTATAATCTGTAAAACAATATTTAATAAAAGTATTAGAACTAATCAATCTCTATTGTGAAGATCAAAAGAGGTCCATGACTTAGGTTTAACCAACCTAGTCCAATAGTTATAACCCTTTACAACCAATCTAGCTTTATTTTCTGATGAACCCTTGCTCATCCAACTTATTCCTAAACACCCTTGTGCGTCCTACAACTGAGTATTCTTTAGGTCTAGGGGCAAGTTTCTAAACTTTATTTTTCTTAAATTGGTTGATTTCCTTTTACATGGCAATCAACCAACTCTTACCATCAAATACCTCATTAATTGATTTTGGCTTAATTTAAGAAACAAAAGCAAGATTAATATCTAATGCATTTAATTAAGCTATAGTACTTACTCCCTTAGATGTCTCACTAATGATTAGCTCCTTTAGGTGATTCTTAGAGTACCTCCAATAATTAGAAAGTCATTGAGCTTAGTCCTCCTCTTGTTGGGGCTAAACTTACTCTAATTCTTGAGTTGGCTCTTGCTCATCAATTTCAATGACATTCTTCTTTGGTGAAGGATTGAATTCTAATATCCTAAGATCAAGTTTGTTAGATTCATCAAAAACAAAATTTATTAACTCTTTAACCACCATAGACTTCTTATTAAACACCATATAGGCTTTGCTGGAAGTGGAATAGTATAGAAAGATGCCTTCATCGGCTTTAGAAGCAAATTTTCTAAGGTTATCCTTGGTGTTCAAAATGTAGCATTTACACCAAAAAAATTCTAAGGTATGAAAGCTTATGCTTTCTTCTATTCCCTAGCTCATAAGAGGTTTTGTTTGGAATAAGTCTTTTAAAAACATTATTTACATGTAACAAGAGGTGTTTGTGGCCATTTGGTGCATAATTTACATATATTTCATAACTAATTCATTTCAAATATAGATTATCTTATATGAATTTTGCATTTGAAAAAATGATTAAAGGAAGTAAATTTATGTTTTGTAGGTTTAAAAAAGAAAGAAGTGGCCAAAAAGTATGAAAAAGGCCATTATATTTCATATTCTCAATTCCTAAGCATTTTTTAGTATTTTGAGTATATCTACCTCTAAAGAGCTTCAAATGGGGTGATTTAAAAGCCATTGGAAAGCTAAGACATAGGGCTACACTTTTATGTTTTGTACTTAAGCTAATTCTGCCATTTTTAGGGTAAAAATATATCACAAATAAGCATGATTGTGTTGCATGACCATGCTCTCAAGAAAGCAAATTTAGGCAGGATGAAATTCAAGACACACATCCTCGACACACGATCGTCGACCCCTAAAAACCTAAAAACAAGATTTTTATTCTCCTCTAAACTCTTCCTTATTTAATCCCCTAAGCTTCCTACTTAGTAAACACCTCAAGAGCATCATTTAAGAGGCAAAACCCTATGAATTTAGAGCATCTAAGGCATCAAATAATCTTCCAAAAAGCCAAGAAATCAATCAAGCATGGGTTTAAGAGTAAAGAGGAGCAAGGGTGCAATCATTCAAGAGCTTTAAGAACTAAATTCCATGGCTTCCAATATCATTAGTTTGATTATTTCTTCTTCTCTTTCTTCTATTATGAATTAATTATCTTTAAGTTTAGGTTGTATATAGATCTTTTTTAACTCTTATTATTTTTTTAATTTAAGTTCTTTTGATTTTATTCATTATTGTGTTAGCAAAATGGTGTGTTTATTATCACTGATTAAAGAGCCCTTAATCATATTGAGTTTATGAACTGATTATCGGGAAATACTTTTCATGAAATGAATCTTTAATGATTCTCTTAATTTATTATATGTTAAAAAAATTAATAATTTATTGTTATCACTTGAATCTTGCTTTGTTTGACAACAACATGATGTTTAACTATTGTGTTAAGAGACCTTTAGTTTAAATATTCTTGTATGTTAGTTGATACAAGAGAGATTAATTAATTATCTAAGTGATCTGATAGTAACACTAGATGAATAAATCAATTGAATGAAAGATTAAAAGCCACAAGTGATTAATAAGTGAAGTTGAACTCCTAGCTAATCTCTTTTATTGATTATTTTCTTTAAAATTATTTTATTTATAGTTTATTAGTTTTCATTCTTGTTTAAACCTTATTTCAATTAATATTTCTAGATAATACAAGGAATAAGATGCTTAGTACTTATTGCACAATCCTCATGGAAATGATATCTATACTTGTGTACACTATTACTTGATGACTTATGCATTTGTAGCTCAAGGGGTTATTTATATAACACTAACCTGTCATCAATGGCTTCGGCCTAAAAGTAGTTTAGAAGAGAATACTCATTGAGCCTAGCGTTAGCCATCTCAACTAATGTTTTATTCTTTCTCTCTATAACATCATTTTATTATGGTGTTCTAAGAGCCAAAAAAAATTATGTGAAATCTCATTCTCTAAGAAACAGTTTTCAAATATTCATTTTGAAATTCTTTTCCATGGTCACTTCTAACTAAGGAAATGAAGTAATCCTTTTCATTTTGAACATATTTTGCAAAGCTTTTAAAAACATCAAAAGTATCACTTTTATGAGCTCAGAAACTAACCTAAGTAAACCATGAGTAATCATCAACAAGTATTTTACCACTTAGACTAACATTCCAAATAGGTCCAATAAAGTCCATGTGAGCAAGTTAAAGTGGTCTAGATGTACTTACAAAATTTTTAGCCTTGTAAAATACTCAATGTTGTTTTCCCATGTGACAAGGTCTATAGTCTTGTCATTGGTGAATTTTAGCTTTAGAAGACCCCCCCTCCGACAAGTTCTTCTTTAGAGAGATGTTGTAGAAGCTCCATACTTTTCCTCTTCTTTCACCCTTAAAGATTACCTTCTGGCCTACCAAAATAGTAACTTGGCAATCTCTAGGGTCAAAAGTGAATTTATTACCTTTATCACCTAATTAACTTACATTTAGCAAATTATGCTTTAAACCATCAACTAAGAGAACACTGTCAATAAACAGCAACCTTTCTCACCAATTATGCCAATGCCAATTACCTTACCTTTGGCATTGTTTCCAAAAGTCACATTGCCACAATCTTTTTCCTTAATGGATGTGAATAGCTTCTTGCTTTTGGTCATATATTTGAGCATCTTCTATCCACATGTCAATCATTTTTTTCATTGATGGCTTCTAAGTATTCCTACAAAACAAAATAAGTTCATCTTTATTTAGGTACTCAAGTATAGTTAGGTCCTTAGGGGTTAGGCTTGGAAGGGTCCTCTAGTTTGAGATATGCCTTCCTAATGTAGCAAAACACATTAATATGCCCAAATTTCATGCAATAATAACTTTGGAGCTTAGACTTAGAAGTCATTCTCTTATGACTAGGTTTTATATAAGTGAGAGGCCTTCTTATACTTTGGTCATGCGAGTGCACACAACTGCAATAATGGTGAGGAATAGGTGTGTTTTTGTGTGTATACTTCTTAGTATATATAAAAGCATGATTGGCTCTTTAAGGCTCAACCTTTAAGCCTTAGGGTGTCTTTCCCTTGCCCTTAGGCTCAAAGGGCTTAGTGCTAAGAGCACTTTTCTTCTAATTACCTCTATGCTAGAGGTTTGGGTATAGAAGCTCTAATGAAGATGGGAGGAGAGGGAGTGGATGAAGAAGCTCCATTGAAACTAAGACTATGTCTCACAATGGTGGTTTTCGAGATATAATAATGTATCTAAAACTTCCTTCTCTTTGTGAAATTTCAAAATGAAATTTTTTAGCTCAATAAAATCATTTTCTTTTTTAAGAAAATCAAACGAGGATGAATTCTGAGAAATTTATTCTAAAGATTTCTTAAGTTCTTCATTTGTGGTTCTCAAGCTACAAACAAGATCATTAGAACTTTTGAAATCATCCTCTAGTTTGGAATATTTTTTCTTATAAACTTTCATCTTTGATTTATATTTTTCATATCTCAAGGACATGGCTTCAAGTAGCTCATCATCCCTATCCCTATATGTATCAAAATCATTATAAGATTGAGATGAAGTACTTAACTTATTAGAGGGGTCCTCTCAAGCCATGAAGCAAAAGTTGGCATCCTTTTCATCTTCTTTGCTTGAGTCATCATCTCATGTTGCTTTGAAGCTCTTCTTCTTCTCCTTATCCCACTTCTTTTTCTTCTTTAGCTTCAAACACTCAAATTTTATGTGACTTTGCTTCCCACATTCAAAGCAAGTCACATCATTCTTCTTCTTTTTAAAGTTGGATGATGTTTTCTTGAGGTTTCTTCTTCCCTCTCTCCTCTTTATGAGCTATTTAGACATTCTAGAAAGCATGGTAAGTTCTTCTTCCACCTTCTCATTTTCATCAATTTCATTACAGCTTTCTTCCACCTCTTTATCTTTGCTGGAGGATTTAAAAGCAAGTTTTTCTTTTTCCTATTTTTCTTAGCTCTCATCCTTTTTATTTCTTCATCTTTCTTAATCACCACCCCATGGGTAAGAAGTTTCCCAATGAGAACATCAATTGGTATCTTTTTCAATCTTTGATTGGATTCTTGTATACTACACACCCTTGCCTCAAACTTTTATAAAAGAAGCATTTTAAGTATTTTGGTATTTATGTCATGATTGGTGAGTGTTCTTCCATACTTCTTCATATTGTTCATAATAGCAAGGAGTCTATTGGTCATGTCAGTAATGGTTTCATTTTCACTCATCATGAAAAGCTCTCATTGAATCACATACATCTCTAATATACTTAACTTCACTAATGTTATGCCCTCATGGTAGTTCTTTAGAGCATTCTATATTACATAAGCGGTAAGGCAATGTTGAACTCTTCCATACTCTTTTTTTCAAATGGAACTAAGGATGATCATCATAGATCTTTCATTCTTGCCATTTTCCTTCTTATGTGTTTCCACCCATTCTTCTCTTAAAAGCAACTCTTCATTACCATCCACTTCTCTAATGGGTGACTTATACTCCTTTACAATAATGTCCCAAAGATCTATTATGTCAACGTTACTGTAGATTTGTATTATATATTTTCAATTAGTATAGTAAGAATCATAAAAAAAAAAAGGTTTAAGATGAGAATGGATTCCTTCTTATGCCAATAATCTTTTCTCAAACAATTAAGGAAAGATTTGAGACTAGGCTCTAATACCATTCATTGGCCTATGTGTAACAAGAAAGGGGATTGAAATGGTGAAAATTTTAAATTTGTGGAGGGAGTATAAGTGGTTTAAACTTTAGAGAACGAGTAGGAAAGGAAAGAACACAAGAGATTTATAATGGTTCAAGTATTAGCTAACTCTATTTACACTCTCCTATTCTTCAAATTTGGTATTTCATAAAATCTCAACGATGTTTTTCAAGCTTACATCTAACTTATAACAATATGTTTTTCAAGGCTCACACATAACCTTTATAAATGTTTTCCCAAGGCTTACACTTAACATAAACAAGAGTTTTTTACACTTAGGCTCCAAACTCAATGATGTTTAATGGATCACACCTAATCTTTACAACTCAAGTATAAGGAATAGAAGAGTAAAGAGTTGAGAAATCAAATTGCAAGAGTTTGTCCATAATTAAATGTTACCCTCTTATATTTAATGTCATTTGGTAGAGTATTTATAGGTTCAACCACTAAATAGCTGTTACAAATAAAAATATGTCAAAATCTCCAAAGTTGATGCCAAAATCCTACATTTAATGCTTATCAAACTAAGATCATGGTTGTTATCCTTAAGTTGCGATCGTAATTCATAAGTTGCTTTAGATTTTGCTCAATCACAATTGAGAACTTCAAATATGTATAATGACTAATGACATTTGTCAATTTGGCATTAGTTCTTTAAGGAACTAGCCATTTGAATCCTCGAATGGTTATCAAAATTCACTGTCACAATTTTAAAGGGTTGGCCATCACTCCCATTATGAATTCAATTGGAGTTTTGATGTTCCATGCTTTGGGTAGATTGCGGTCGCTACTGAAAAGTCATTGTTGTAAACTTTAAACTTCAAATGGTTGTCTCAACATATCGATTAGCTTGGTTGCCTATTTGAAGTCCTTCCTTGATCATTTAAAGATAGTTATTACAACTCCAGCCACGATTCCCATCGCAAATCCCTCTTTCAATTTTGAACCTAAGTTTTCTTGAGATAGTGATTGCAAACCATAAATTTTGATCATGACTAATGAGATAATTTTGACACTTTGAACATTTTGCTTCCAATCACTTCCATTTAACTTTCAATGAGTTCCTAAATTAATTTTTGCATAAAAAACACCTAGAAATGATGTTAGAGCCTTTCAATCTATATTGTCAATACCAAAAGAGAACTTTGAATTAGGTTTGACCAATCTAATCCAATAATTCTTAACTTTAATAATCTGCAATTATACTCAACCAAGCTTTTAAACTTAGAAAAATTATAACACAATAAGATAAGTGTTGAGCAACTGCACTTATAAGACAAACAACTCACAGAATATTAATCAAGTTCATCAAACTTTGATGAATCGTTAGCTTTACACAAATGACTAAGCTGGCAATATTAAAAATGCTAAGTGATTTAAATTAGTTAAGGTATTCCTTAGCCATAGTCTTTACAAGCCTCTCGCGATGTATAAGGCTTATAAGCTTAGTACATGCTTTTACAAATTAACTTGAGAAGGAGGATGGAGACCTTTTTACATTGGATTATTAGCTTAGTAAATGCTTTTAGCCATTGCATACTTAATTAAATAAATCATAAATATGAAAGAAGAAGGTAAAGATCCTTTGTTTATTTATTGGATTAAATGATTCAAGGGTGAGGCATTATTCGAGCCTAATTACATTAGAAAATAGCTAAGGTTGTTATCTAAAATATTTGTTGAGAGCCTTCATATTCCACTTTCAAGGTATGGACTTGCCATCCATTCTCTCAACCTTGTAGGTTACAGGTCCCATCATGTTAGTTACTTTGAATAGGCCTTCCCAATTAACATCGAGCTTGCTAATGCATGCTTTACCTCAAGCTACATCAACTTTTTTGAGGACTAGGTCTCCTACTCTAAGGGCTCTATGTTTTGCTCTTCTATTGTGGAACTGAGCTACCCTTTGTTAGTTATCAGTGGCTCATATGGTAGCATTCTCTCATTTCTCAGTCAAGAAATCTAAGTTGAGGTAGAGCTCAGCTTCATTCTACCTTGCATCATGATGAAGCACTTAATAGGAAAGAAGGCATGACTACCTCAATTAGGAAAATTATGTCTAGCCTATAGTAGTTCTCAGGGTTGTATGAAAGTCTACAAAATGCAGTTAAGCTTATATGTCCATACTTCATGCATCTTTTAATCTTTTTTTAAGCCCCTATAGAATGATCTAATTGATTACTTCGATTATCTCATGTGTTTAAGGGTGAGCCATCGAAGTGAATCTAAGGTCAAAGGTTAAGTGAACTAGGATCTAAACTGGTCATTGTCAAATTGTTTTTCATTATCAATTATCAAAACATTTGGATACTGAACTAGTAGATTACATGTTTTTTGAAGAAGTTAAGTATTTTGTCAAGGTTATGATAATAAGAACTTCAACCTCAAATCATTTAGAGAAGTGATCATCTATAGTTATCATTATAAACTTCTTCTAAACTTGTGCTTATAGGAAAGGGTCGGGGATATAAATCCCCTACTAAGAGAAAAGAAAATTTGAGCCAATGGTTTATTGATTGGCCATTAGCTGACGTGGGACCATGTTATGCCCTTGGCAAGCATCACATCTCCACACAAGCTCTTTGGCATCTTTGAACATGATAGGCCAAAAAAAACCAAACAGGATAATTTTTCAAACCAAAGTGGTGCCTACCTTGTAGTCTCCCTATATGTGTTTATATATCTTTATGAGCATGTAGTTTCCATCCTCCAAAAAATGCATCTGAGTTAAGGTTGGTTGTAAGACTATTTGTATAGGATCCCATCCTCCTCTAAGTAGTTAACAACCTTATTGATGATGGTTAGGCCTCCTTTGGATCTATAGGAAGCTGTCTATATTTCAAGCACTTAATGAAATACCTTATCTAGTTATCTTCTTTGATTGTGGCTGTTATGTGTGCTTTTTGAAGGATGTTAGGTTACTCCTTTTCTTTTAAAATAACTCCATGAAGCAATGTCACTTGGGGAGAGATAACTAGTTTAGCTAGGAAACTTATTGTTGTTAGTCCAAGGGATTTACACTAACTTCTAGATCTTTTTTTTTTTATTTAATGGTAGTTAACAAGTACTTAACATGCTCAACATGCTTGAGCATATTGAGATCCTTGATGGCATATTAGCCAAGTAGTTGTTGAACCATTAGGGATGAGTTACTGTAGATTGAAAGGTGGTCAACTCATACCTCTTATGCCAATTTATAACTCAGTGATTAAGGTTTCGTATTCTATAGTGTTATTTGTAGCTTAAAACTTTAACCTTATGACATACTTTATAGTGATTAGGCTTAGGCCTTTTAGTATTATCCTAGCTTTTACACCCTATGAGTTAGAGGCATCATCAATATATAACTTCCACTCTCCCCTATTAAGGGCAATCTCCTACTCGACCTCTATGCTAGTCAACTCTACCATGAAATTTGTTAAGACTTGAGCCTTCATTGCCTATCTTGGCCTAAATCGAATATTAAATTCCTAAAGTTAACTACCTACTCAACTATTTGTAATAATAAGTGTCATCATGAGTAACAAAACTTATCTTTTCTTTATTGAAGACAAACAACTTGCTTTGATGATAGCTAGTTAAGGTAGTTGTAAAGCTCATACTTAGCAGTAGAGTCCACTATGCCAATCTACATTGGATAAAGGATTTTTTAATAGCCTTTGTTAAAGTTAAAAAAGTCCACACACATCTTCTACTTTTCATTTGGCTTTTTTGCTAATACCACATTTGCTAACCAGTCCAAGTATTGCACCTCCTAGATGAAACCTATATGGAGCAGCTTGCAAACTTCTTCAACAATAGCCTTTTGCCGCTTGGGCATATGGTTTCTTCTTTTCTACTTGACAAGATTGATTAAGTTATCTAGGTTCAACATATGTGTTATGACCAAGGGATCTATCCTAATAATGTTTAATAGGGACCATACAAATGTTTCAAGACTTTATGATAAGATGAGTTGATTTTTTTTTTTTTTTTATACTTGCTCAATTAGCTTTGCCCCAATTATGAGGGTTCATCCTTTGCTGATAGGTAAAAGTTTCAAATCATCTATAGGCCTAATTATTTTAGGGAAGCTATCGGGGGAGACATCTAGTGGTTCCATAGAGATGGCAAGGTTCATCTCTTTTAGAATGCTTATGTAAGTTTCCTTTACCACTTTCTAATTTCCTTTAACTACAGTTACACCCTTTTTCAATGGGGAATTCATTATTAAGTAGAAATGGATATACTGGTAGTAGTGTTATATAGGATAAGCCTTTTAATGATGACATTATAAGCAAAGGGATGTACACAACCATCCATATAGCCTCAACCTTCTTAGTGATTTTTATAGCCCTTAGCTTTATTGTTTGCTTGATAGATCCCAAAACATCCACTTTTGTTCCTCCTAGACTAATTAGAGGAGTTTAGACTAGGCTTAAACTATTGAGATCCTATTGAGGGCTTTGTAGACCTTAGCAGTCATCATGTTGATCAAGCTGTCATTATCCACTAAAATGTGCTTGACTAGGTAATCTTCGATATGGCCTTGGACTACCAGGGCATATGCATGGAGATATAGAGTTTTTATCATTTGCAAAGGAAAAGGTAATAGGACAAAACATTAGCTCTTCATGGTTCTTTAATTGTTCATATATTACACCTCTTATATCTATATTTTCTTCTAGGTTGAGTTGTCTCCTTTTATGAGCCCACCAATAATGACATCTATAACCTTGAAATACTACCTATTGTTAGACCTCTAATCTGTATGTGCCTCCTCCTACTAAGGCTTATCTTTCGCTTCCTTTAAAGTTGGCCTTTTTTATGAATTGATTGAGCTTGCCTTGCTGAATTAGCCTCTCAATCTCGTTTTTAGGTCTCAACATTCTTTTGTGTCATGCCCATTGTCTTTGTGAAATTTGAAGTACTTATCTTTGTTCCAATTGGTCGAGCTCTTTATGGGGGCAAGGGTATTAGATTTTTTTCTCCTGTTCACCTGATCTAGTGGAAAAACTCACTTATACTTATTATGAGGGGCATCTAATACCTAGTTGTGTTGTTGCTTGAATTACTAGACCTTGAGCATGAGTTACTCTATCTGGCTCAACCTTTACCATAGTTACGATCTCTTTATCCCTTTTCTTCTTTCTTCCTAATCAAGTCATGAGAATAAGTCTAAAGGTCGTCATCCTAATAGATGAATTTGTTATTTTTCTCCATTAGCTTATAAAAATTCTTAGGGGTTGCCAATGCTGAAGGAATAAAAAAGCCCTTAGTTTTTTGCATTTTTTTATCATCACATCTACAAAAACCTTATGGTTGAGTTTATTAATCTATATAGCAACCTGATTGAATTTGGCTAAGTAGTCCTTCAGTGACTGTTCTTCTTTGCTGACAACCTCATACAAGTCTGAAGATATCTTTATCTAGAGAATGGTAGAAATAAATTGAGCTATAAACAGTTATGATAATTGCATGAAGCTTTAGATGTAATCATAACCTAGGTCTTGATATTATTCTTGAGCTACTCCTTATAAGGTAGTAGAGAATATTTTACACAACAAAGTGTTAAAGCTATTATAGAGCTCTAATCTGGACCTAAATTTACACAAATGGATCTGAGGGTCAGTTGACCTATTATAGTTAATTTGAACTTGTGGGATACAAATCATTCCTTACTTCTTAAGAGAAAGAGTTATGGTCATAGGAGTGGTAATTGAAGGCAAAGTGCTCTTTACCTTATGATCGTTTAACAGTTTCCATGATCTTCTTTTGCAGGGCTTAATCACTAAGTACAGGCTCTCTAATCGTAAGGCTTAGCTCTTAACAAGTATGTATAAGGACTCTTCCATATCGTTACATATCTTTAAGCGTCAAGTTTTTTGTTCCTATCGCGTCTGATCTTTTATTGTGTTTATCTGAATCAGTGTGAGTTGGGGCCTTTATTGCCCAATAGGGAGAGTTTATGGCATGATTGCATGCTTTTGACTTTGTAGGAGTTTTTTTATTTTTTATTTCTCTTAGTATTGAGGTAAGCTCAGCATAGGAGTCACCAATTAGATAGTGGCTTAGGGACTTATATCTATGCATCAGCTGCATTGGTGGATGCTTGAGAGACAAAGTATGCAGAAGTGAGGATAAAATGAATGAAAGGTGACCTTTATAGAATGGCTAAATTGGTCTATGCTCATATTAGATTAAGACTGATTCCTTTTTGATGAGGAACATCATTTTCTAATGAGAGTAAATTTCTTGATAAGAGTTATTTTTTTTCTGATTAGGATGAGTTATGGACTGAAGAGTCGCATATGGGCCAAGTCAATGATGGCCTGAAAGTTAACTGCCCTTCTTGAGCCGAATACTAGTCTTATGATTAGTAGTTGTTGAGGCCTTATGAAGCCAAACCATGTCTTACTTATGATTAGACCTAGTCCATTCTTATAAAGGTAGTATCAATAAGCATCACTTTCATTATTCATCCTTAAATAAAATTTTTATTTTTTAATTCCAACATGTATTTTGCTTTTTTCACACAATAATTTTATATTTTGAAAAGTAAATTTAAGCATATAAACATTTCTCCCATATGAAGATAAAAAATAAAAACTAGAATTTCAATCACTCAATTACCACACATTTTTTAAAGATCACATAATTTAATTGTTTACAACTTAATTGTTGAATTTTTTACATTTCACATTGATCAGTTTGGTTAATGATAATCTAGTAGTGACTAGATGAATTTAATTTGATTGGTGATAACATAATGGACATTAGGTGTATTGAAATAATAAAATGTGGATATTTATGTTTTTATCTCAAAAATTTGCTAAAAAAATTAAAATTAAAATAAAATTATTACAATTATTGTATATAAAATTAAAGATAAAATAAATGAAAAATTTTAAAGTTAATAATATGAAAATATTGAAATAGATTTTTTAAAAGTAAGAAAATAATATATTATCACAAAACTTAGAAATTTTAGTATTTTACTTATTTGTAATGGGTTAAGCACAGTGCCTCCCTTGGGTTTTACTCCATTATACTATTTAGACCCTCATTTATAAAATTATAATAAATGATCCCTCTATTTTGTCTTTGTTACATTATCAGGGGCTTCTATCAATTTTTTGGGTTTTAATCGTTAAGTGCAAGTGAAATGACAAATATGCCCTCATTTTAAAATATTAAGTTAAAGAAAGAAGTGGTTGTCCCAACATATTCCTCGCTCCTTCCCCTATCGTACCCATTTTAATCTTCCTCTAACAAAAAATTTCCTTTCGCAAAATCCCCAAACATCGACAAAGAAACTGATATCGAAATTACTAACAATATGAAGAACAAACATTATGCTCTACTCAGGAAGAGAAGAAAAAAAGGATTTTGGGTTTTCGAACATCCACTAATGGTTCGTGTTTGCATGCGTAATATTTTGTATGTGAATGACTTCATTGTGAGTATTTTAATGAAAATGGGAGTGGGAATGTTGTGATTTTAGAGATTATTTTAGTTTAACATAAGGTTTTGAATGACTGTGTTTCACATTGTGTGAGGATTCAATATATAGCGATAACCAATCACTTTATTTACAGTAAAAAAAACTTGAAAATTTTGACCATTTGAATGAAAAAATGTTGTAAATGACAACTAGAGTTTATAGAGTGAGGGAGTTACTTTTTTGTTGGGTTTAGGAATAATGTGAAAAATGACAAATAAAAAAGAGTATTTAAATTGAAAACCAGAACTTTAAGTATTCATTTCTGTTTATTATTTTGTGTTTGTAGATGTTAGTTATTGATGAGTACACTCTAGTTCTTGATTATGAGGGGAAAGAGGTATTAATTAAGCATTTAGACCTAGATAAGTATTCTAGAATTTTCTTAGACTAGGATACATATATAAAGCTTTTCCCAAAATATTGTCACCATTTATTGATATAAAATGTGGACTAAGCATGCTAATTGAAACTGATGAGGATGTAAATGTGATGCTCAACCTCTACAAAGAAATGCATGAGATACCTATTCACATTACTGAAAACTTTATAACCTTAGATGTTAAGAGAGGGGATAAAGTAGTGAAGGTGTAGATTTAGGAAAGGAAGGGAATACTTTTAATATATAGTAAGAGAGTGAGAAAACCCCACCTCCAGCCCCCATTTTACTATTGTCATCTAATGAAGCCAATGCAGAACTTGAACCTACATCTAAAAAGAGCCCATTCCTAACCCTGAACGCAATTTACAAGAGCTAAGTTCCCAAATGGACTCCAATATCCAAATTGAGCCTAATGTATATTATGAGCCAACTTTGCATAATGAATCAAACATTTATACTCAGTTTTGCTCTAAAATGGACTTTAATATCCCTCCTATCGAACCAAATAGAGAAAAAGACCTGAATATCCCTCTTCTAACCTCAACAGAGCATGAGTCTAATTTCCCAACAATTGTAAATGTCAATGATAACGGCAAAATAGAGGGTGAAGGGCTGGTGGCAAGGTGAGATTTAGGGGAAGAGGAAATGCAAAGGGTAGAGGAATAGAAATAGGTAAGGAAGATAATAATGTTAAGGTTAAAGATACTAGAAATAAGGGAGAAATGGCATGAAAATAAGTATAAAACAAGTTAAGAGGGGTGAGCATTATAGTGCAAATGGATTCAGTGATGATGAATTCACTTTCTCTGATAGTGATGATGATGAATGAATGCTAGTAGGGATGAGGTTAGCAATGAGAGTGATGGGGATAGTATTGATGAGGGGGTTGTTAGTGAGGAAGATGTAGATGATGTTCCATATAATATAATGGATGATGATGATGGGTTAAGTGATGTCAGGTTTGAACATGAGGGTAGCGATATTAATGATGAATCAAAAGATGATGATGATGTTGTTGGCAATAGTAGAAAGAAGAAAATAGGGAGAAAATATATAGACCAGTATGTTAATGAGTTTAAATAGGATGGGGAAGGTAATATAGAATTTGAAGTGGGATAAGTTTTTAGGGATGTCAATGCCTTTAGGTTGTATTAAGTGATTATGCAATAAAAGGAGGTTATAGTTTAGAAAGAATAAAAATGATTGGAGAAAGGTGACAGCTAAATGTACAATAAATAATTCCACCTAGAGGATTCATGCATCTAAGTTACATGACAATAGGACATTCATGATCAAAAACATTGAAAAATGAGCATAGTTGTGTTGCATCTAACTCAAATAAGAATCATGATGTCACAACTAAATGGTCAATAAGAAACTGAATGAGTTATTGAATGTTAACCTTAATGTTAGTTATGACTTAATATTGTAGCAATTTAATATGAAATTGGCATTAATCTTCCTATGTGACAGTTATATAAGGCTAGGGGTAAAGCTAGGATGCAAAATCATCAAGTACATATTAATAGTTTTAGAAAATTGAGGAAGTACATGGAGTTTGTGTTAACTGTTAACCCTGGCATTATGATTAAGTTTGAGTGTCATGTGAAGAATAGCCCTAATGAACCAATTAGGTTTAAAAGACTTTTTATTTGTTATAAAGGTGTGATGGATGGCTTTAGAGAGGGATGTAGGCCATTTATAGGGATGGATGGATGTCATTTAAAGGGCCTTTTAGTGGAGTTATCCTTACTACAGTGTCCCTTAATGGCAGTAGGCATGTTCTTCCATTGGCAATAGAAATGGTGGAAGCTAAATTTGAGAAGCCATTGACATTTATGTCATATAGGCAAAAGGTGTGCTTTCAATTCTTTTCTTTTCTAATGTCTTTATGTATTAATCTTTTTTTTTTTTTTTGCTTTTAGAATTTCATTATTTCTTATTTGTAGGGAGTTATTAATGTTATGGAAGTGATATTCCTTGGTCCATGTCACAGATTTTGTGCAAGGCATATCTTCATGAATATGTAGAAAAAATTCAAAGGATTAAGGTTAAGGAAGGTATTTTAGAAAACTACCATGGGAAGAAATGAAGGATATTAAAAAAAAATTAATGATGAGATACCATGGAAATGATTAATGGAGATAGAAATGAAGCATTGGTGAAGACATGCATATGAGTCTTCATGTAAAAGTGAACACCAAACCAATAATATGATTGAATCCTTCAACAACTAGCTAAACAAGGTTAAGGATTTACTAATTATTGAGCTACTGGATGCAATAAGCTAAAAGTGTATGGTGAGACTGCAAAAAAGGTATACCTAGGGTTGTACATATGAAGGATATATCACTTAAATGGTAAAGATATCATTAAATGCCATTATTAAAGAAGGTAAGACAACCTAAATTTTGCATGGCAGAGATGATGAATTTAAAGTGAATGATGAGAAATTAGAATTGTAGTGAGCTTAAATAAGAGGAAATGTCAATATGTGTGAGAATAGTGGGATGCCTTGCAAGCATTTTGCAAAGTGTATAAGCCATAAACAATCCAATATTGAAGATTATTGTGATGAACACTTCAATATAGCCATAAATGTGAAGGCATACAATGGTGTGATTCACCATATGCCTAAACATGATTTTGAAACTGATGATTAGAGTCAAGTAATTTTGCCACTTGAAATTAGAAAGAAACCTGAAAGGCTTAAAGTGAATAAGGTGAGAGAAGAAGGTAAAGGACTTTGCAAGTTAGCACAAGGAGTGTCGCTGTCAGATGCAAGCAATGTGGGCTTCCAGGTCACAATAAGAGAATTTGTAAATCTTTTGTAACTAATCCAAGGGTATGTATGTTAGATGTATATTTTCTTATTATAAAATGTTTACAATTGATCATAGCTCATTGGATATGTATTTTCTTTGTTTTTTTACTTAGAACCCCATTTTAAGAAGGACCCAAACTGTTAAACAATCCTAGGCTACTAATGAAGCAAAAGTAGTGCAGCAGGAAGAGGCAAAGGAGGTGCTACTCACAAAGACAAAGGAGGTAGTGCAGTAGGATGTTCTCAATATAGTGGAGTCATTAATCCTCTTAACTAACATGAAGATTCATGGTTTTTTTATTTTTTGTACATGGCATATGACAAATAATTGAAGGAATTTTTGCTTGTTGTACATGGCATATGAAGCTAATAACAAATAATTAAAGAAGTTTAACCTTTTTATACATGGCACATGTAGATAGCAATAAATATGTTATTTTGGTTTTTAGGATAGTAGCAAATGACAAATATAGTTTATTTTTAAATTAATGTACATTTACATTGTGATGTAAGTGCATTTTAATGTTTAAATACATTAGATATTTGATATATCACTATTATGCAAGTGAAATTAAAGGTGTAAGTGGATTGGAAATTTAATGAAATTTATTATTTGGAATCAAAGTTTTATTTTTCTTAAAAAGGTGGTTTGGATTGGATGGACGGATGTTTATGCTTATATTTATGTTAGCAAATGATTTTATGATTTACAATCAAAGTTTATAAAAGTTCTTGTACATTTTCAGGAGGTTCACTTTCATCTATATGTGCTACAATAAAACTTCATTATAAAATTAAGTATTATACTATAATGTCTAAGCATTTTATAAATATTATACTATAATGTCCTTTGCGTTTTATAAATATTATACTATAATGTCCTTGCATTTTATAAATATTATACTATATTATCCTTATTATTTCCTTCAAATAAATAACATGCCCCCTATTTAAACCTCCATTTAATATCCGCAACAAGTGTATAACAATTGAAACTAAAACTCAAAATTGACATCCAACTTTCATATTCATTGAAAGTGAAACTCAAACAACTTACATTTAGTTCATTCATCACTTACAACTGCCACTTTTATCTACCATTATATTTCATTACATCGTTCACTACCTACACATAAAATACTCTCTCTTTCATACAAACAAACCCTATGCATTCATTCTCCCTAACATAGACTCCATAACACAAAACACCACTAATGTCACAATTTTCAAAAATAACAACACATTCTCAACACTTGGAATCTTATTCAACGTCACATGATTTTGTTCCTTTAGCTCTATGATTTCATCAATCTTGTTCAACATTCTATAATTCTCTTCCCTCGGCTGCATGATTTCATCCATTTTGTTTAACATTTCATGATTATCGTTCTTTAGTTGCCTCATTTTAGCCTGCAACTTATTGAGATGACAACTTTGCTTCTCCATCACCTTCTAGCTGTCAACAGAGTGATTATTACTGGGAGAAAAAGGTTTTGTACGCTTGCACCATGCAAGGAAAGTCCCATAAACTCTATCCAGACATGCATATTAAAGCTTTGTTCTTGGATTCTGAGATCTTCACTGCACACCTCTTACCACACGCACACATCTTGTTCTTGTATCTACCTTCCCACCCATTTTTACCTCCAGATACACTCCCTTCTGACATCTTTTTCCTTTGAAAAAAAGAATTTAAGACAAAATTAATGAAAAATACTATTATTTCTCTTACACCTACCCGAAAAATCCCTAATTTCCCTTTCTCTTTTCCTTTTTAACATTCACGAGTTGCATCAAACCAACCTTCACGCATTGTAGCTTTCCCTTTTCCCTTTTCTCATTTCACTCGTCCTTCTCCACTCCTGTGACATCTCAGCTCAGCTTAGCTTATGGGTTCAACAATCAATTTTAATTTTCACGAATTTACTCCCTTCAATGCTAAGTTTATTCCCTCCAATATATTAATAAGGGTATTTTTGAGTTTTAGAAAAATTATTTACTTTTTGACTTTTTTAGAGTTGATTAACTAAAAAATCCTTAAAAACTAATGGAATCCCCGAACATTATAACAAAAATAAAAAAAAACAAGATCACTTAGTGTAATTTTAGAAAATGTGAGATTAAATAATATAATAGGACAAAATCTAAAGCAGTAAGCGTATTTAACCCATTTGTAATCTAAGCGTATTTAACCCATTTGTAATCAACCCTAGACAGATACTGTATTTATGCAAAAAGCAAAAAACAAAAAGTGTCAATTTGCTTCGGAAAAGCATAATACGACATCGCACAAAGTGCTTCCCTAAAAAAATTTTTTTTTTTTTCACTATAAAATGCTGAGGTAAGACAAAGAATTCGCGTACGAAAGCAGCAGAGGAAATGATAGCAGCTCTACGGTCACCATCATCGACTTCCAGAATTTTGTCCTCAACAACTCTTCGAAAGTCTCCCATTACCTTCCCTCTTCTACCTACACTCTCTTCTTCTACTTCCGGCGTCCGCTTTCAAGCTCGTGCAATGGCCGACTCTACTACCTTTAAGAAAATTCAAATCCCCAGAGACGATACTGTATGTTTTCTTTCTTTCTCTTTATGTTTCTTTTTATGGGTTTTGGGTTGAAGGGTTATTGTCTGTTCTGTGAAATTCGGCAAGTCATTATGGCAATCGGGTTTTCCTTCTAATTCCTGAAAATGGATGAAGATGCAGGCTTTGATTTTTGTATTGTGTTTTTTAGATTGATACTGATTGGTTTTGTTTGTGTTTATTGTAGTGGAGGAGAATTTTTATTTTTTTTTTAATAATTGGAGTGATATTTATTTATTTCTTTTCTTCTGTAGATCATTTTTGTTTAGTTGTGCAGTTACAATGGTGGAATTGTACTAGTAAGACAATAAATTGTTGATTCGGAGCATCTTTCTCATGTAGTGTTTCGAAACTACCAAAATGCGAGAATTCAATTTAATTGAATTCTATTTTCATGTCTCGTCTTTGGAAACTAAATAAATGATAGAATTCTATAATTTGAAATTTAAAAATTAGTCATGTAGAAATCATGCCAAAGTTGAAATGATTTCACAAGAATTCAATTCATGTAATGAGATTCGATAGTAAAAAACAAAAACATCCGTATTAAAATTTAACATGTCTCTTTATAAATGAGAGTAGAATAAGTAAAACACATTCACTCAAATGTATTCTAGCACAAAATCATTTTAATTGGATTCTATCTATAGAAATGAGTTGTCTTGTGTAAGAATTATTCCATCTCATAGAACATTTTTCCCTTTTCCTGAATCTATTGATTAGACATTTGATGCATACGTGGTGGGCAAAGATGATGCTCCTGGTATTGTTGTGCTACAAGAGTGGTGGGGTGTGGATTTTGAGATAAAGAACCATGCTGTGAAGATATCCCAACTGGATCCTGGATTTAAGGCTCTTATCCCTGAGTAAGAAACAATTAAGCTTATCTATACTGTTGTACCTTATCTTAATGACATAGGTATTTTAATTGTAGTTATGGTGTATTTGTTGCATCACAATGTGAAAATATTTTTCATTGCTCTTCCAGTTTGTATCGTGGAAAGGTAGGCTTGGATGTTGCTGAAGCTCAGCATTTGATGGATGGTCTTGACTGGCAAGGTGCTGTTAAGGACATCAAAGCTTCAATTAATTGGCTGAAGGCTAATGGTTCAAAGAAGGTTTGGTGCATCTAGTTTGTATTTTTAAATCAGAACCACCAATTATTTGAATCCTTTTATGTTAATTGCTGGACCATGGACTGTGGTCATTAGATATCTACTATTCTTGTTATCCTATTCTTTCATTGTTCCAAATATCTGTAGTATTGTGTGATCACTTTTAAAGGAACTTAATGAATGGCATCTTATAGGCATGAACTTTAAGCGTGAGCTTTGGATTTACTTTCAATTTTATTAATGCACTATCTTGTACTTTAGGTATCAGTTAATTACAACCCAGTTATTTTACATGTAAAGGGTTGTTTACTGTTTATGCAGAATGAAATAATGATTATGTAGAGATGATAACAATAGGCTGTCACATCTCATATGGACAGTTTAAGTCAGACTGGAGTCTCACACTTAAATTTTTAGACTTCTTAAAGTCTCTCTTCATGCACTTAACTTCATGACTGAATGGCTCTGATCCTAAAATTGCCATCATTCTTTTAATTTGGAGATATTTTATAGATAGATTTTTGGAGGAGGAAAAATGAGGTTTGTTTTCCCTGGGAAGGGAGAGGTGGGGGAGAGAGAGAGAGAACAGAAGAGGAGGAGGGGGGGGTGCTGTTTGGGATTGATGAGTTGGTGGCTTTTTTCAACTAGAAATTTTGTTTCCAGCATTTTATTTTATTAAGCTTGTATTCATCAAAGTTGTGATGCTTCGTCAAAATCTGATGTCTAATTGTATAGTTCTTTCTTGAATCTCTTGTACTTTTGCATTACTGTTATTTGAGAAAGATTAATTGCATCAGTGAGTTCTTAAAATTGGATTAAGTTGCAGCTAACTAATCTTATGTGTAACAGGTAGGAGTAACTGGATTTTGCATGGGAGGTGCTCTTTCCATTGCAAGTTCTGTTTTGCTACCTGAGGTCGACGCTGTGGTTGCATTTTATGGTGTTCCTTCATCACAGCTTGCAGACCCTGCCCAGGCTAAGGCACCTGTTCAAGCTCATTTTGGAGAACTTGATAATTTTGTTGGTTTTTCAGATGTTACGGTATGCCATCTTTCTTCTGAGTTCATCAACTCTAACTTTTAATGGTTTGTGTCCACTTGTGTAAGTTGTATTGAAATTTTCCTTGTCACTGGTTTTATTTTTCTGCTGCAATACGGGAACATATTTCTGTTTTCTCGTGGGATACACAATTTCCAGCTTTAAGTGCCCGAGGATATGAGAGCTTGAGGATTTAGTTAGTAGAGTAATGATGTTATTAAAGTACAAGGTGTGGATGTAGACATTATTTTCTGAATGAACTTTTGTCATTTATCTTTATTCTTCAATCTGAATTATGAGGAATATACAGTAATCTCATGCCTTGTACTAAATTGATTCTGTTAAGACTAATTGTATGTCTGCAGAGGAAGGGAATCTATGGTGAGAGAATCTTAGGTGGAAAGTTTTTGTTCTCTTCCTCTTTTTTTTTTTTTTTGTTTTGAAGCATTATAACTTTGGAGGAAATGTACTTTTGGATCCTGGCAATTGCTGGTGTTGATCAAAATTAACATTAATATTACTAATAAAGAATTTTAAATTTGAATTAGATAAGATCTCAAAGCACTGCCTCTAATTTACTTCCTCATTTTTTCCTTTTTATATAAGTATCCATGCAAATGCATTTTTCTTTTTGGGCATTGTCTGAAGATGATAGACAATTCTGCAGTATACTTGATTAGTTTTGGGCCTTATCTTATAACGTTTGATGTAGTGGACATCAATCACGCTAATAATCTTGGTAAATATTTCCATTCTCCCTCCCTGCTACATGACCAATACTGTGCTTTAACCATGTTAATCCTTACTGTCTTCTCTCCTCATTATTACGAAATTGGGCCTTTTTGAATAAATTGCAAAATGGAGATGTAACAAAACAGTTTAATGTTGAATAAATAGAATTTTTAACTAAACTATGTTACTGAGCATTCTGAGGTCACCTGAGAGATATCAAATATATGCTTGTCTACTCGCATAACATGCTTTTATGCTTATCTTCCAGGTCTGTACTGCTTGATATAATGTCTGATATTGAAGTTAGAAACATCAAATTGTTGACTAGGTTACTGCCTGCAAAATCAATATTATAAAATCTACTAATGTTATTATTTGAATTTAATTTTTCAGGCTGCCAAGGCTTTGGAGGAAAAGCTGAAAGCAGCAGGCATTCCTTATGAGGTACACATTTATGCAGGCAATGCACATGCTTTTATGAACAGGTCTGATGAAGGTGTTGAGAGGAGGAAGAGCATGGGATTGGCTGATGAGGATGAAGCTGCTGTTGAACTGGCGTGGTCGCGCTTCAAATCATGGATGACTCGTTACTTATATGCATAAAGGATTGGCTAGTTTGAATCTTGGCTGCCTGCTTGTAACCTTGTGTAGTGGTATGGTATATGTTTGAAGGCCCAAGTCTTTTGCTAAGTGTGTTTATTGCACCTTTGTGGACTTGTGATATTAACGAGTCGGTTTGCTTGCAATAATAGCTGGTCGAGTGGTTCGGCATTTCATTTTGTTTTTTCTTGTGGCTTCTACATTGCCCATGAAACCTTGGTTTAATGTGGATTATCTATGATTCCTTTAGATAATCCCTTCTCTGCATCTTAATTTAAATATTGTCTATGCAGCTCTATATCCCTTGATAACTTCTTCACTATGTGTCTAAAAATAAAGACAAGTTCTGTAATCAATCCTGAACACATGAAAATTTCACCATTATGTTGGTATAGTATTATGTACTGTTAGACAAAGGGGAATGTTAGAGCATCTCCGATAGTTCTTTTTATTCCAAAAAAGTATCTTTTGCATGATAAAGAGTATCTAAAAAATTTTTAAAAATAAAGAGTAAAATTTGCACAATTTCAATAAATTCTTGATATTTTTTATGTATATTTTGTTTTATCTAATAAACATTAATACTCAATAAAATTAAATAGTTATCGTGGGATGAAAGAAAAACTTTTTAATAAACAAAGCCAAAAGAATAGATATCAATTAATATTTTGTATAGGAAATTGCAATATTTTAATGATAATTAGAGTAGAGACTAAAGTTCAACTCTTTATATGTAAAAAACTAAATAGCTCTTTACTCTAAAAAAAAATAAAGTATATTTGAGATTTTTTTTTTTTTTTTGAGTTGGCTCTTTAAAGTAAAAAAGTTTATTCAAACAAAGAGTCTATTGAAAATACTCGTAGTGACGTAAGTCTTTTATTTGATGGTCTAGATTTAGAAGTAAGAATGGTTGGGTTAAAACATGTTATTTGAAAATCACTGGAATGAATTGAACTATCAGATATTATTGCGATTTTGTGAAACTAATGGAATTGATTACCTTCCATTATAGTAAAAATAAAAAGATTTTGGGAAATTAATGGAGAGGGATTTAGGGTTTATTCTTATTGATTTAAGTTCATGTTTATTTCAACCAACATATAAATGGGGGTAGTAGTGTTAAAATGGATTGATGGGTTGTGTTTGTGTCATGTTAATCCATTTAAGTGATATAATTAGTGTCAACATGAACACAATCCGTTTTATTAATCGTGTTAGGATCAATTCTAACACTATAAAATTTTACGAGTTACATGAGCACGACACATCTAATCTATTTTTTTAATTGTGTCATATATAAGTTATAAAATCTTACATGAAATGTATAAATTTATAATTTAAAAAATATTTTAATTTATTCAAATCAATTGAAATATTATTCATAATCATTTATTTTTTAAGGTTCAAAGTAAATATTAATAAAAAAAATCTAAATAAAGAATAAAACAATACCAAGCACTACAAGACATATATAATTTACCGACAGAAATTTCCGTTGACAAAGGCGTCGATTCCGTCAATGATCTATGTTTACTGACGAAATAGTGACCGTCATTATTTGTTGGCAAAGCATTGTCCTGTAACAAGATATCGACGAAACATCCTATCCATTGGCAAACATAACAATGAATTGTCGATGGAATATGGGTTGTTATTTAAGCACAAAAATCTAATTGAATTATCAATGAAATTTTCTGTCGCCAAGTTCGTCGATAAAGCCATTGATAATCCGTCAGTAATGCGCCGGTGAATTAAACCTATGTATTATATTTTTTTTAAAAAATATCGTCGGTAATCTGTCAGTATTTCTTTAATTTTTGTGTCTATCCATTGGTAACTTTTGAAGGGTTTTTAAAATATTATAATATTAATATTAATATTTTTATATTAATTTCATACTATTTAATATTTTATACTATTTATTATATTAATATTTATAATATTAATTTGATACTATTAATATTTATACTATTTATAATATTAATATTTTATAACATTTTATTATAATAATATTAATATTTTAAATATTAATTTTATTATATTTATTTTATACAAGAATTAAAATTTTCAAATAATAAAAAAATATAACGAAAAAAGAAATACAAATATTTATAAATTTGAATATATACATAAAAATGTCAATGTTTGATACAAATAAAACTATAAAACTAATTAGTTGTTGTATCATTCGGATCGATGAAAAAATCATCAACAACGTTGGAGGCATCAAAATCAAATGTAGGAGGAGGAGGAGGAGCAACAACAATAGTTGGTGGTTGAGGAGGAAGCGAGGTGAGAGGCATAGGCATCTGCAAATGAGAGGAAAGTGGTATCTTAGTTTGTTGGGACACGACATTCAATCAATCCTCCATAGCTCACATCCATGAATTAACAAGGTGGATTTGGGCGTGATAGGATGTGATCCTCTCATATACTCACCTTTTACTGCAAGTTTTATGCAAAAGGCAATGGAGTTGAAGAAGAGCTAGCACTCAAGGACTCACCATAGAAACGAGGGGTCTAATCACCCACTGAGTCTATTAGTAGTCCCAAGTCTCATCAGGCACCAGGTCCCCTTGCCCTTATGCTTCAAATCATGAAGTATATCCTTGTACCTTAAAGTAGCATTCTTAAAGAAGGATGTCTAGACCAAGGCATCAATCGCTTAGTCCCACTGAAACTATTTTAGTATGAACAATAAACACAAAACAAATTAGTAAATAAATTAAACTTATTTTTTAAAAATTTAGTGTAGAATTATAATTATTACTTATCTTAAATTCCTCCTAGTAGAAGGTCTTCACAGACTGTGGGACCTTCTTCCAAGTGTAGCCATCATGATGAATTTAAGATCTTCCAGCATGCATGGGAGCATCTATCAAACAAATACAAACTGAACAAAATTGAAAATAGAAATTAGTTAATGTCACAATTAATAATATAATAAATAAGAAAATAAATATAAAAAAATAAAAAATAATGATTATGTTAGTCCCGTAATGTAAATAAATATTAGGTCGTAGCTCAGGTGCATGAACTGCATATGCTTCATCCTGATTTGTTCGTGTTGATGGCATAGATGTAGTTGAAGGATGATCCTAAGTAAAGGATGAAGCTGAAGGAGTCGAACTTATAGGCAGAGGCTGCGTCAAGGGAAGTTTAGGCATTGAAGTCAATGTGCTAGATGGTGGAAGTGGTGGCATAGTTGGCCTGCGATCATGGGCACATCCTCTACCTGGCTTACCACCTTGGGACGGAGTATTCGAATCGCTAGGTATACGACATGTCATTTGAATATACATATAAAATTATATATCTAACATAATATATACATAACAAAATTTCTATTCAAATTTGTGTATTTACATACTTAAAAATTAAATACACTGAAATGTTTTAGTTACTCTTAATTATCATACTCTATATCACCTTCAGACATTATATCTTTTGATGATTCAAATTTTGATTGTAGCTCTATTTCATCACCAAACTAAATATCTTGATCTTCATCATTTAATTTGATAAACAGTGTACCTGGATCATTTAAAATTCTTGATGGCTTGTCCTCTGTAATTTCTATCAGAGGTAAATTTTGTTCAACTTCCTCTCAAAACAGAGCTTGCGACGATGTCTAAATAACATATTCATTCTTTATTTCAATAAATGATCAAGCTTTTTATTTTAAACACTGCACACCAATCAACTTTATCTAATCGCAAACTGGGATAAGGAAGATAATTTACTTGACAAGTTTGCATCGTAATAAAAAAGATTTGTATTTGTTAAACCTGTACTTGTGGTTGATTTCGACATGATTATAATGCACTTTTATTCCAACATTAGGCATCAGATCAAACCATTCACATTTAAACAAAATGATTCTTTTGATTAGAAGTGTAGGATACTCCAACTATAGCACCTCAATTAGTCGATCGTAATAGTCATATGCATTTTCATTATAGGTCGAACCCTTAATACTTATTCTACTATTGATTGATATCCTATTTGAACCATATTTTTCAGTGTGAAACTTTTAATATTTACAAAGTAAACAAGATATATAATCACAACACATAATGGACCTTTAACAAGATCTATAATAAATTGATTTGTGATTCCATTTGTTGGATTCTTTGCCTAAAAAAACAAAACAACTCATTATCTATATTAGTTATATAATAATTACTCTTATAAAACTCACTATTATATTATTAGCTAGGGTATACTCACATATGACTCGAATCAATATAGAAATTGTCACAAATTTTTTATCAATATCATTGGTGGATATATTGGGAACAGTGTGCTTCAATATGTCAATATATATTCATAAAATTTGCACAACATGATATAGTATTTTAATATTTGTGTATCATGTTTAGAAGTACAAAATAAAAAGTTGAAATAGAATTATATCTTACTCAACATATTTTGTACTTCACGACAGTTCAGAAGAATATATATTTGAGTTGCATGCTATTCTTCATCTATCAATATTCTACTTTTAGGTATGCCAAATAGTCTACTTATATTAGTGAATATTGACAAATTCCCTAGAATATTGGATATTTCAGAGTTACCACCATCATCATTTTGAGGTACTCTTTCATACCTTGTATATATATGCAGTATGAAATAATATCAGCAATGATGATGCTTCTTTAACTAAGTATGTATTGCATATAAAAACTTCAACCTGAGCTTTATTCTTCACATTATTTTTTAAATGTCTAAAAACTCTATAACATACAACATGTCAATAGATTAAAAATGAATTTATTGAAATTGAAATTACAAATACAATGGAAACTTTTGCATTTAATGTATCTCCTAAAAGGATACATCCATCTATACTGCACAAGTCCTATTTATTTTGCTTCATATGCCAAGTGTACAACTAGATGTTCCATTGAATCAAAGAAACTTAAAGGGAAAATACTTTCCAACTTACACAAAATTAAAGGAATGTCAATTTATAAACTAGTCTTCCTCCATGATTTGCGATGCAGTGAGTTCTTTAAAAAAGCAAACTCAACTCTATGAGAGGTTTCCATGCTTGTGAAGGCAACAACTCACAAAAAGCAATAGGGAGTAATCGCTGCATAAACATATGACAATCATGACTTTTAATCCCAAACAACTTCAGCTTATGCATATCAACACATTAAGCCATATTGGATACATACTTGTCCAGAAATCTAATATTCTTGAGCCATTCACATAATACTTGCTTACTTTGCTTGTCAAGTGTATATTTTACCTTTGGGTATTTTCCACTTGCATTATCCTGATTTAACTCCAAACAATGATAAAATAACTTTAAGTCTTTCCTAGATTTAGCATTATCTTTAGATTTCCCTTTTGTATTCATCATTTTATTAAAAATATTCTCAAACACATTCTTCTCAATGTGCATGACATCTAAATTATGTCTTATCAAATTGGTACTCCAATAAGGCAAATCCTAAAATATACTTCGTTTCTTCCACCCACATCTTGTTCGTTTTGTTATTTTACCATTAACATCTTCATACTCAACTTTAGATACTCTTATCAATCATAATTTAGTGATTTTCTCTAGACATCCATTCTTGACCTTATAGGTGGAGCCAGATCTTCCACTATTCAATTCTTAAGAAAAGCAGTTTTGTTCCATCACTGCAAATGATAAGGCGATAAGAATTTTTGGGTGTTATCAAACTAAGATTGCTTACCTCCATTTGGATGTGTGAAGGCATCAATATCTTTCATGCAATATGGACAAGCAAGTCTACCTTGAGTACTCTATCCAAACAACATACCATAAGCAGGAAAATCACTAACAGTCTATAATTAAACAACTCGCAAATGAAAATTGTGCTTTGTGGAAATATCATATGTCTCCATACTAATTTTCAATAACTTTTTCAATTCTACAATCATTAGCTGCATGAATACATCCAACTTCTATTTAGGATTGTTAGGTCCTAGGACTAGAACAAAAATAAATAAATATTCCTCCTTCATACACATCCAAGGTGGGCAAATTATAAGGGATTAGAATAATTGGCCAATATGAATATTTTTTTCTGGATTATCTAAAAGGTTCAAACCAATTAGTACACAATCTAAGCAAGACATTTCGGATTTCAGATGCAAACTATGGATTCATTTTATTAAAATGCTTCCACGCAAGAGAATCTGAATAATGTTTCATCACACCTTCATCTTGTTCATGCTTAGCATGCCATCTCATATACTTAATAATTGCTTCAAAAGCATATAACCTTTTGTAGTCTCAACTTTCAAAAAGGGTAATACATCTTCTTATATGGAACTTCTTTTTTAAAAGTACTTAATCCTCAAGGCATACATTTATATATGGAAAATCACAAAACTTACATGTCTTCAATTCACTATCATCACCCCAATACAACATGTAACT
Organism: Omphalea diandra; assembly: GCA_949677035.1. Taxonomy (NCBI): domain Eukaryota; kingdom Viridiplantae; phylum Streptophyta; class Magnoliopsida; order Malpighiales; family Euphorbiaceae; genus Omphalea; species Omphalea diandra. The sequence continues at coordinate 44,949 of CATIWR010062608.1, forward strand.
ATTCTTGTAGTAGTAAATCTTCTCAATTTAAAGGAGTAAAACTTACATCAATTTCTTAGTGTTATAAAACTATCAACCATCGTATGATCATCAGGCAACAACTCATTATACCATTATACAATATTGTTTTAACATCTTACAGATAAATGATGCTCCAATTTGATATTAATCAGTCATGCAATCGAAGATAAATTGGAATATTTTTTGCAACCAAGCCACAATTCCTCATTAGCTACATCAAATATATCATACAACTTATAAGACAACGAATTGGGGGCTTCACTCATTCCACTACAATCAAACTATGGCCCAACTACATCTATGACTATATTATGGTATGTCATAGGGTTTGATTCACTTGGATATACATAATCAATTACAAGTTCAAATTCATCTATAACTGATGCTCCAAAACAACACACTTCATCATGCAAATACCATTCATAGTACCCAACAATAAAACCCCTTTGCATAATATACAACATTACTATATTAAGGTCCAAATAACTATAATTTTGATACTTTTTATGACTACAAAAACATCTAGTTTTAATTTCATCCATAAATTTAGGTTGAGATGTTGCGAATTGAATGAAATGGTTCACATCTTCTAAGAATTCTTGACGTAATAAATCATCCTTTAGCTAAAATACATCCAATTTCTATCTAATCTTATTATAAAGTCCTCAAAATTCAAGTGTAACAATGCAATTGCACATACATATAATATTTTTTAGTTCAATGTTTTCAATGCTATTTTTCAGTTTTTTTTATATCTAAAACTATCTTTTTATCTCCCCTTGCCTATAAGGTAAAAACCTAACCCATTATGAAATTCATTACCATATAATAATTGGTCGTAATAATTAGTCACATGGCTACTGAAATTTCAACATCTCACTACAGTTCTCATAGTGCACCGAAATGAAAAATGTTCTCCAACATTTATCATTATGCACTAAGAGAACGTGTTAGGAGATACACAACTGAATCTACCAGCAATATATGTAGTAAACTATATTATATATAACAAGTTATATTAACAATAAAATTTTCAAATTGTCCACTTTGGACAAATCAATATGATTATTATCATCAAATGAAAATTTCACCAAACAAGTATCTAAGGTTATACCTGCATGTTCTTCTATGAAATTTATAGAAAATTCAATCTAATTTTCTATAAATTACATATTATTTTGGTACCGTCCTTTTCATAAAAATAAAAATAAAAATAAAATTTCAAAAAGACTTTAAGTGAAAACATATAATATTTAAAAATAGAACAAGAAAGTTTTAGAATTTTAGTTTTTGCCTAATAATGTTAATTTTTTTTTTAATATCTATTCTATTTTTTATATAACATTTTATTTCAGTTTTGAAATTTTATGAAATTTTTAGGGATATTATTAATTTTTGGAAATCATTGGAATTTTTATTGAATATTATTAATATTTTAAAATTTTTGAACTTTATGAAATTTTTCAGATATAAAAACACAAAAGAATTGGTATTTTAAGCTCAATTCAAAATTTCAGCTGCAAAATTAGCATTTCCCACTTAACAAGTCTGTTTCACAACTGTTCCTCCCCATTAGCAATCAATTCTCATTCAACAATAACAACCAATCACACTTTTTCCATGAAAACACACAAACAGAAATTGGTCTCAAAACAGAGTTTAAATACTTGATTCAAAAACAACAAATTAAACCACTAAATCTACAACAAAATTATTTTTTTTTTCAAAAATGAAAATGTAACTTCTATCCCTTCAAAGTTTGGAACCAAAATATTGCCAACAATTATATATCCTAAACCTAAGTCCCACCTACAACAACATTAAAAGTTCCCATAATATAAATTAAAATTGTTTGAAAATTATAATTAAAAGAACAAAAAAAGAAGGAAATTGATAGTCCCTTCACTATCCTAGTGGTGGTGATGTGAATCCCATGAAATCATAGAAGGCAATGAGTTGCTCTTGCATAGTCCTTATTCTCGTGTCTAACTCATTTATCCTCGCCATGACCAATGTTTAGGTGGCATGTAGCCACTGTTCTTCATCATTTGTTTTGAAATGTATGTATGTCACCATGAAAGGGAACATAGTAGCCTCCCTCTTTCTTATACAATTGGATTTACATCAGATAGGCATAATCAAGGTATTCGATTTTCGTTGTTGGCTCTGTTATGCATGCCTAATAGCCATTGCTATGGCAATAGCCATAAATCTAACCATTATTTTTCCTTTTGAGGTTGTGGCCACTGCTTATAGGTGGTGGACCATCCATGCCTCCCCAGTTGGCTTTTCCCTCTTTAACACAAACCATTAAAAAATAAATCTTGTTTAAAGATCAAACCTATATTTTTATTTTAAGAAAATAGAGTGTAGGTTAGTAATTTGTGAATATATCAGAGTGCAAGATTATTGATTTCATGCGATTTCAAATGCCACATTACAAAGGACAATTTTTTTGTGGTAATCTGCTCTCAAAATTCTTATTCCTTATATTCTAGAGGAGGTGTTAAATGGCCTCTCCAAATAACTTGCATGTAAAACCATATGGCTAGTTGTCCTCTGTAATAGGTTTAGGTTAAGGTTGTAAGGAACTTTAGAGTCAAGCCAGTAGAGGTGGGGAGTTTCATTTTAGTGAATTGATTCAAGCTTACACCTACAAGGAAGTAGTTGACCTCGTGTTTGAGCCTAAGTGCCTTCAAAGTGGTCTTACAATAGTATTTGTTAGATTTGAAACCTTGATTCTTCAATGCTTTGTGCCTTGCTACTTGCATCTCATTCGTAAACTCCAAAATTAGTGTGAACGTTACTAATGATAGTGGTGGTGGCCATGAAATGTTAGAGTTTAAGGAAAAAGTGTTTTGGTAGCAAGTTGATGAAGAGCCCTGTAGAAGTGCTCTCTTCTTCACTGTATGCTTAAACTGCGTTGTGAGAAGTGGTTGGCAAAGGAATGAGTTGCTTCATGGAGAGAGAGAGAGAGAGAGAGAGAGAGAGAGAGAGAGAGAGAGAGATCAAATGTGGTTGTGGTAGAATAATGAAAATGTGATGGGAGATTCAGGTTTTGAAAAAGTGTGGTAGTGTGGAAAGGAAATGCGGTTAGTGGTGAATGAGATGTCATGGTAGTTAGGGAACATATTAGGTTATGATTTTTGGGGTTATTAGGAGAATATTAAAGGTGTTTTTAAGGTTTAATGGAAATAGATGGGAAATTTTAAAATTTTATTTCTCTCTTTTGGCATAAAGTTCACTCTTCCTTTCAAACACTAAAAGCCCTATTCCATGAAAGTGGAGCTTGCCCAGGAAAATTGGATTAAATCATGAACTGAAGACCCTTTTTTATCAAAGCCTAATATATTTCTGCAACTTCTTCAATTCTTCTGCCTAGCTCTCACCTCTAAACTTTTTTTGTGGGCCCTAGTATGGTCCCTATAAGTTTATTTGTAATAATTTTTTTTATCTATAATGAACAATATTAAAATTAACTAACAACAATTAAATATAAATCAGTAATGTAATATAACTAAATTCACCAAAATTGCTAAAATTTTTAATCTAAAAATTTAAATTCTATTCTATCTAGTAATTGAATATGAAAATGTTACAGGAATGAAAGTAAATAAAATAAAGTGATTAAAATTCATTGCACTTGTTCATATTTATTAGCTCGACTTTTCCTAAATTTCAATTCATTGGATCATTTAGAAGAAAAACTTCTCATGTTTGCAATGCCTCTCTATAAAACTAAGGCTTAAATTGTTGCCTATTTACTTTAAATATTTTTTTCATCTACTCTTTATAATTCCACTGCTTCATGTGAGAAGATCTGTACCACCATGAATGGTCCAAGCCAACCTGATTTCAATTTTTCAGGGAAGAGTCTAAGTCTGGAATTAAACAATAACACATGTTGTCCCACTTCAAAAGAACATTTATAAATATATTTGTCATGCCAAAGTTTAGTTTATATATATATATATATATATATATATATAAATTTTAGCACTCTCATAACCATTCAGTCAAATTTTGTCCAGTACATTCAGTTGAAGTTTATGCTTCTCTCTAGCTCTCTTAAGATCAAAATTCAACAACTTAATGGACCAGTATGTCTTATGTTTCAATTCCATAGGAAGGTGGCAAGCTTTCTAAAAAATTAGATGGTAAGGGGACATACGGAGGGGCATTTTTAAAAACTGTTCTTTATGCCGTTAATGCAACATTAAGTTTCATTAACCAGTCGCTTTTTGAATTAGAAAACTTTTTTCCAAATCTATTTCAGCTCCTTTTTAGAAATTTCTACTTGCCCACTTATTTGTGGATGATATGGAGTGGCAACTTTATGCTTAATTCCATGCTTATTGAGCAAAATTTCAAACTGCTTATTACATAAATGTGTTCCTTTGTCACTTATAACAACTGTATGCACTCCAAACCTTAAGAAGATGAATATTTTCATGAACCTGGCACCACCTTAGTTCATTAGTGTGAGAAGTAATTGCTTAAACCCACTTAGATATATTATCAATAGCAACTAAAACATAATGTTACGAACAGTAAGAACTCGCATTCTTATTGAGACTAGAACTCATAGGGAAGAAAATAGATTTATGGATGGAATCAAATATGTAGTATTTACAGACAAAAGTATTCAGTTATTGGAGAAAAATCAATATACTTTTAATGTCGAATCAGGATCAACTAGGACAGAAATAAAGCATTGGGTCAAACTCTTCTTTGGTGTCAAGGTAATAGTTATGAATAACCATCGACTTCCGGGAAAGGGTAGAAGAATGAGACCTATTATGGGACATACAATACATTACAAACGTATGATCATTACGCTTCAACCGGGTTATTCTATTCCACCTCTTAGAAAGAAAAGAACTTAAATCTAAATACTTAATAGCATGGCGATACATTTATACAAAACTTCTACCCCGAGCACATGCAATGGAGCCGCAGACAATCAAGTGAAATCTAATACACGAAATAATTTGATCTATAGACAGCATCGTTGTGGTAAAGGCCATAATGCCAGAGGAATCATTACCACAAGGCATAGAGGGGGAGGTCATAAGCGTCTATACCGTAAAATCGATTTTCGACGGAATGAAAAAGACATATATGGTAGAATCGTAACCATAGAATACGACCCTAATTGAAATGCATACATTTGTCTCATACACTATGGGGATGGTGAGAAGAGATATATTTTACATCCTAGAGGGGCTATAATTAGAGATACCATTATTTCTGGTACAGAAGTTCCTATAAAAATGGCAAATGCCTTACCTTTGAGTGCGGTTTGAACTATTGATTTATGTAATTGGAAGTAACCAATTAGGTTTACGATGAAACCTAGAAATCGATCACTGATCAAATTTGAGTACCTCTACAGGATAGACCTCAACAGAAAACCGAAGAGTAACGATAGCAAGTGATTGAGTTCAATAGTTCCTAATAGAAAATTATTGACTCTAGAGATATAGTAATATGGAGAAGACAAAATTGTTTCAAGCCCTAACAAAACCAGAAGCGCCCCTTGTTTCAAAGAGAGGAGGACAGGTTATTCACATTTCATTTGATGGTCATAGGCAAATTGAAAGCTAAGTAGTGGTAATTCTAAAGATTCCCCCTGAAAAAAATAGAAATGTCTCTTACGTTACCCCTAATATGATATGTGGAAGTATCAACGTAATTTCATAGAGTAATTCGGTATGAATGCTACATAAAGAACATAAGCCAGATGAAGGAACGAGAAGACCTAGGATGTAGAAGAGCATAACATGAGTGATTCAACGGATTTGGAGGAAAAGGGCCCATAAAGTCGATGCCCCAAACATCAAATAGCTCTACCTCAAGAATATTATGTAATGAAATTTCCTAGCATTTAGCTTTGTCTTATATCCTTTAGCAGCGATCACATGAATGCACAAATTCCCAAGTATCATCAAATATCGTTGGATAATAAAATCTATTTTGTAAAATTTTTGCAACTATTTTACTGGTGCTGAAGTGTCCACCACTCTCCAAAAAATGACAATGGTTTAGGATTCCATGAATTTCTTCCTTAGGCACACATCATTAGATTGATCCATTAGCATAATGCTTGTAAAGAAGTGGTTCTTCCTAAAAATAGTGTTTATACTATGCCAATAACTTCTTGTATTGGAATGACATATCCAGAGGCAAAATTCCACTCACTATATAATTTACAATATCAGCATACCAAGGTGTACCAATTGTAACAACAAAGAGTTGTTCATTCAGGAATGTCTCCTTAATTTCCATGTTGTTTTCCTCTTTCTTAGGTTGAATTATGAATAAGTGATCAATAATAACATTTTCAATCTCCTTTTTTTTTTTCATGGATTTCAAGATCAAATTCTTGCAATATGAGCATCCATCATATGAGATGAAGCTTGGCATCATTCTTGCTCAAAAGGTACTTGATCGTAGCATAGTCGTGTACATAATAACCTTAGATCCACCAAATATGACCTGAATTTGTCAAATGCATAAATAATGGCAAGCAATTCTTTCTCTATAGTGGCATAATTCACTTAAGTTTCATTGAGTGTTTTGCTTATATAATCGATAACATGCATTCTCTTGTCTTTCTTTTGGCCCAAAACAACTCTAATGGCATATTCGCTCACATCACATATGAGCTCAAATGGTTGGCTCCAATCTGAGGTTGTTATAATAGGCATCGATATCAAAGCCTTTTTCAACCAACAAAAATCATTCAAACACTCTTGGTCAAAATTAAATATACTATATTTATAAAATACAAAAAGGTTTTATAATCTTAGGTTTTGCAATCTTAGAAAAATCCTTAATAAAGTGACGATAGAATCCCATGTTACCAATAAAACTTTGCACTCCTTTTATGGATTTAGGTGGAGGCTTCTTTCAATGATGTCTATCTTTGCCCTATCCACCTTAATACTTTAAAAGCCACCTTGTGGCCAAGTACCAAACCTTTTTGTACCATAAGATGACACTTATCCCAATTCAAAACTAGATTCATCTCTTCACATCGTTGTAAAACTATGGAAATCTTAGCTAAACATGCATCAAAAGATTCTCTAAATACTGAAAAATCACCCATAAAAATTTCCATAGTTTTCTTAATAAAATCATTAAAAATGGCCATCATATACCATTAAAATGTAGTTGGTGCATTGCACAAACCAAATGGCATCCTCCTATATGCAAAAGTGTCATAAGGATAAGCAAAGGTAGTTTTCTCTTGGTCTTTTGGATCAATGAGAATTTGATTATATCCAGAATAACCATCTAAAAATCAATAATAAGCACGACTTGAAAGCCTTTCAAACATTTAATTAATGAATGGTAATGGAAAGTGATCCTTGTAAGTTTCCTTATTAAGCTTCCTATAGTCTATGCACACCTTCCATCCAATAACTGTTCTAGTGGAAATTAATTCATTTTGCTCATTAGCAACTATTGTCATGCCACCCTTTTTAGGCACAACTAGCATGTGACTCACCCATGAACTTTCAGATATTGGGAATATAATACATGTACATAAAAGCTTTAAAATTTTACCTCACACCACCTCTTTCATATTAGGATTTAATTCATTGGTGCTCAATATATGGTTTGCAATCATCCTCTATGAGGATTCTATGCATGCACAAAGAAAGGTTAATCCCCCTAATATCACTAATAGTCCATCTTATTGCTCTTTTCCTTTCTCTTAGCTCTCTTAATAGCTTTTCTTCCTGCAATTTAGTTAAATGTGCTAAAACTATCATAGGCAAGGTTTGGTTTTCGCTAAGAAATGCATGTATTAGATGATATGAAAGAGGTTTTAGCTCCAAAATTGGAGCCTTTCTAATTAAAGGGGGAGGATGAGCCTTACCTTGTCCTAGTTCCTCAAACCTGAAATTTTTAGATGAAGGATTTGCTCCAAAAAAATGGGTTGCACTTGCAATTTCAAAATTCTCATGTGATGATAATGTTTCTTGAACTAAGCTAGCTTTGAATAATTTTTCATAATGCTCCTTTTGAAACATCTCTTGCACTACATCACTAATTATATCCACTCTATAACAATCTTTAGTAGGAGAAGACTATTTTGTTACTTTGAAAACATTAAATTCAATAGACACTCTTATCACATTAAGAATGAGTTTGCATTTTTCATATTAATTATAGCCCTTGTGGTTGCCAAAAAGGGTTTTTTAAGGATCAATGGTATATCTACATCCTCATCCATATCAAGCACATTGAAATCCACCGATATGAAGAACTTCCCCACTTGCATGAGAACATTCTCCACCACTCCAACAGGGTATTCAATAAAGTGATCCACTAATTGCAATGTTACTGTGGTCAGCTGAATTTCACCAAGATTTAATTTCTTGTAAATAAAAAGAGACATTAGATTTATACTAGCACCCAAGTCACATGGTGCTCTATCAAATTTGTAATTAGAAATTTGGCAAGGAATAGAGAAACTTCCTGAAACCTTGAGCTTGGGTGAAAGTTTATTTTGGATTATGACACTACATTCTTTGGAAATGGCTATTGTCTCATATTACTCTAGTTTCCTCTTACTAGACAATAGATCCTTAAGAAACTTGGCGTATTTAAGCATTTGTGCTAGTGTCCCGACAAAGGAATATTTATGTGAAGTTGCTTAAACATCTCCAGGAACTTTTTATAATGCTTGTCAAACTTGTGTTTTTGCAACAGTTGAGGAAAAGGAATGGATGGGTCATACAATTTTACTAGTATAGGCTTGCTCCCTTCCTTTTTTGTTTCTTTAACCCTATCATTCTCTTCTAGATTGAAATTTGAGGTTGCCTCCTTATTTTTTAGACTAAAATTTTAGTATTTTTAGGGATTTCAAGCATTTTTGGGATTATTTTCTCGCTTTTCGTTTTGTCCTTACATGGGAGGTCGGGTATCTCCATGCCGCTCCTCAAAGTTAATGCCTTTCGTTACTCTTTTAGATTAATTTCAATCATATTATGCAATGTACCTTGTGTTCTTGCACTAATATTATTTAGATCTCTAAATTTCGATTGTGTTGTTAAATTTGATTAACCTTCAACTCAAGCTTGTCTATCTTAATTAATTTATTTCCCACCTTCTCAAATTTCTCAATCAAGAATTTTTGCATGTTCCAAGGTTGCTTTTCCACTTGTTGATTGTGTTTACCTATAGACATACCATTTTGTTGCCTTTGAGGAACACCTAAAGGATGAGAAGGTTTGTCTTGATTAGTTTGGTTACTCTATGAGAAGTTGGGACGATTCCTCCATCCGAGGTTATAGGTGTTAAAATAAGGATTATGAGGCTACTTATTTAAGTTGAAAACATATTGCACATGCTTGAAAGAATTTTGAGCAAAAGGACTCCCTACTAGGCATTTGTTACTCAAGTGCCTTCACCACACCATTCACAATTCACTAATTGAGTATTAATAACATATACACTTACTCCCTTAAGTTTCTTTACAAGGCATCTACATTAGCATTTAGCACAGTGTAAGCATCAAGGTCATGAATACTCGCAACCCTTTTGTTGATCCCTTTTTCACTTACCCATTAATAGTTGTTTGAGGTCATCTCTTACAATAATGAATAAGCTTCATTGGTGGACTTTTCAATGAGTGTACCTCCTACTGCAACATCAATAGTCATGCATACCAAGTGGTTAAGCCCTTTGTAGAAGGTGTAGACTATCAACAGATTCGATAAGCCATGATGTGGATACCTTTTTTGCAACTTCTTAAATCTCCCTCATGCTTTGTATAATATCTCACATGGCTCTTATTGAAAGCTAGCAATCGATTGCCTAAATTGTGTGGTATTGCATGGTGCAAAATATTTAGCCAAGAATGTCTTAGAAAGCTCATCCTATTTAGCAAATGAATTAGGCGCTATAGAATTCAACCACCTTTTAGCTTTATCTCTCAAAGAAATGAGAATAATCATAATTGAATTGCATCATTAGTTGCCTCATTAATTTAAAAAGTTACACAAATATCAAGGAAATTAGTAATGTGGGCATTTGGATCCTTATTAACTTCACCCCCAAAAGTGTTTTGTTGCACCATTTGGATAATTATTGGTTTAATCTCAAAGTTGTTGGTTACAACAACAAGTCTTACAATGCTCGATTAAGTCCTTAAGTTTGTGGCATAGCAAATTCTTGTAAAACTTCTAGTTTTCTTTTTTTTTACCATTATTACCCTGTGAAAGCACTTTTTTTTTTCTTTTTGTTTTTGTATTTGCCTTTGAATGTAAAACGTGTGCTCAATTTTAGGATGAAAAATTAAATAAGTCTAAGATTTTTGGTCATCACATACACCAAAGGCTTCACCTATCAAAAGAACAAGACAAAATTAGACTCACAAAAACATTAAAAAGTGCATAATTTAAATACTAGATTAATAGAAATCTTAATTGAAATTGATATTAGGAAAAATCAGTCCCTGGCAATTGTATCGAAAACTTATTGCATATGTAAAATCCTTGAAAGTGCACAAATCACTTTAAGTAATATAATGAGAGTAGAAATCATTCCCACAAGGATTAATTTCTACAAATGCCAATAAGAACTTAATTCCTCTATTATCTAGCAATCAAATTATAAAAGAACAATTGTCTTAAAATCTAAAAATTCTAAATTAAATTAATAAAATAGAAATTGATTGAAACAAACTTTTATGCAAATGATTTTTGGAAAATTTAGGTACACTACAATACTATTCCACAATTATACCAAGAGTTTTATCTCAATATGAATGTGTTGTGCTTAAAGATAAATTTTTCTAAATTACCCAATTATCTCTCTTAAGCAAAATTAAGCCTATTACCACTAAAATTGTGCCTACTCTCATAGTTGCAAAATTCAATAACAATGCATTAAGTTTAATAACAATGTGTTAACATCTCTGAACGTCAAGTCTACTCTCTCATGGTCCCAATCTTCTAGTCTAAATGTGAGGACTAACCCTAGACTTTAACTTTTGCTCCATGATCTAGAATCTCAAGCATTATATATTGTGGTCATTCATACACACAAGCAAATTAAGCTCAACATGTTAAATCAAGAAAACCCAGCACAAATGAAGGAAAATACCTACATATAGCCGTGGAAAAATATTGGGTTGTTTCCTTAATCCCTAAAATTAAAAAATTAGTTCATTCTAGAAGAAGAATAAAAAGAAGAAGAAGAAGAAACAAAGAAAAAGAAATTTAGTGAATTTAGAGAAGAATATTCAAATGAAGAAGAATCTTTCTCTAGATCAATGAACCCTAAGAGAAAGCCCTCAAAAATCTCCCAAAATTCTCTCACAAAATTGGGGAAGATGTTAGATCCACTTTTCCCTCCTTAATTCTGCCTCCTTTTTGTTCTAGAATGTCCATCTGAATTAAGTAATGTCATTCCTTAAAAAGCTGCTTGAGTTGTATTTTAAATTCTAAATTTGACATTCGGTATGGCCCGATGCATGGCCATGCAACAACCCACACATTAACTACTAATTATGAATCTACTTTCATTGAATGGTCAACTTTGTATCATTGCATGATCTAACACATGGGCCATTCAATAGCTAATGCAACATTATTGGAAAGCACAATTGAGCTCCTTTTCAAGAAATTCTTGCGATAGCATAAAAGAAACAAAAAGTTAACTAATTCCAAAATTAACACACTATAAAATTAGAAAATTCGTAATTCCTAAACTAAATCTATATACTAACAAGACTCATATCACTATTACATCCTCTTATTGTCACTAATCATGGATGAAACTTAATTCATTACTAAATTTTATTGATATTTGACACTTTTCTTGTAGGGAATGTTGTGCCACTCTAATTTATAGTAGTTAAATTTGCAAATTAACTTAAATGAGTTTATATTTTTTTATTCAAACATATAAGGTAGCTCGTCTATAAAATTATTTTTACATAAATTATTATAAACTCGAGAGTTGATACTATAAAATTAGATAACTCATAGAGTTCACTATATATGTAAAATTTTGAAAATTAAATTTTAAACTTTAATTTTATTTATTCATATAATGTTATACTTGAATTTATGATTATGAATTGAATATTAATCAAATATTTTATTTAATAATATGACTACAAACTAATTTCTATTATTTGGTATTTATATATATTATTAAGAAAATAATATAGATAGTTTCTCATAGTAGTTTTAATTTTTTTTTGGAAAAATCAATTATCATAAACCCATGTTAGATCATGGATTTATGGTTATGATACAATACATTAGATAGAATATAAAATTTGTTTCCAGTGATGTGATTTAGAGTTAATTAATCTCTCTCTCACGTGCACGCACACACACACACAAATATATATATATATATATATATATATATAGACATACACACACATTTTTTTTCATAGTTGTAAAATCTTATGATTTTACAATTTGATTCTATGAACTTTTCATCAATTTTAGGTGAACTTGTAAGTTTAATAATCTTACTCCAATGACAATTTCTCTCCCACCTTCAAAGTTATTAAGTGCACGATTCCCTCATAGTGATATTTATCATCTTATAGGTTCCTTACAGTCTGTCACAATGACTCAATGTAACATATCTTTCTTTGTTAATAGACCTTGCTAATTTATATATTCTTCTTGTGATGAAAATTAAAATTTTATGAAATGTTTGCTTTATTACCTTTAGTGAACAATTTCACATGGCCTGTTTCTCTATAAACATCTAAGTACTTAAATCCAATGCTTATCTAATAGTGATTTGGAGCATGCTTTTAATGATCACTTATTGATAAAAGGCTTTGCAATATATCTTAGTTGATCACTCATCTCCTAGACGGCTAAAAAATAATTGACAATTTCACAATCATCCAAAGAAAATGAGTATAAAGTTATATTCAACCTCGTGGGTTCTCAATCTTACTTTGATAATTATAAACAAAGGATTATTTATCTAACCTTATACAAGATTGTTATGTTTGATTTTTTAAGCTCCTTAGTCAATATCTCAAAATGTTCAAGTAAAATCAATTAGTAAAATTCAAAATGAACAAGTTTTAGAGTCAATAAGAGAGATTAAATAAGCTAAATGACTAGTACAGATTAACAAAGAACATTGAATGAAGAACAACAAGCAATGAAGGAAATTAATAAGAGTTGGGAAAGCCTCATGGAAATGGCTAAAACATCTTATAAGTCCCAATAATGGTGGACAAATGGACTAACAACTGTTGAACATAATAACAAACATTGAAGAATAAATAATGACAGTTAAAGAAGCTCGACAAAATTGCTTAATCTTCTATAAGTTTCAACAATAATTGAGAAAACTATTGATGAGCATTAAGATAACGAATGTGGACTGTATTTCAATAGGCATTTTACAAACTCAATAGTGATGGACAAAAATAGGGGTATGACACTCAATGATCATTGAAGCAAGACCAATTGGGCATTGAACATTCAATGACTATTGAGGTGTCAACAATGATTGTTGACAATGGCTCTAGCGGCTATATTGACAATCTAACAAACTTTTTCTCTATGTCTACCATCTAGTTGCTTTTCCACACCTATATAAGGACAAAAGGCTTGAAATTCAAATATAAAGAAGTTAAAAGATCTAGATAAAAATATCCAACTGATCTTGAAGATTTAAAGAGTAATGTTAAGAGTCTTATCCTTTGAAAAGAGAAGAAGATTATTTTTGCTTTATTACCAACACCGAACTCTAACTCACTCAAGCAAGCTAAAGAGGTTACATTTCATTTGTAAAATGGTTTAAGTGTAAAAAATACAATTTATCAAAAGAGTTCTAAGGATGATTGATGGTGATAACTTATGAAATCACATCCAGGTACACTCTTAATCATCACTATAAAGTGATACTTAACTAGTTGTTTTATGTATTGGTTGATTGCTTCCACATCTAAGCTTTTAGAGTTAATAACTAAAAATTTAGATTGTGAAATGTGAAATGTGAAAATTGAAGTGTCCATATTCCATTAAGTTCATGATGTTATAATCACTAAATTTAACTATATAAATTCATCAATAATCTTTAAAAGGTATTTTAGAATGTTTGTAATCAATAAAGACCTTTAATAGTCATTAATTGCTAAAAATGATCATTGAATGATAAAAACAATCAGTAAATGCTAAAAATTGTCATTGAATTTCTAATGGATCACTTAATTATATTTTACAATTATCCACAGTCAATGCAAATCCTACAGGTTGTTGAAAGATTTATTTAACAACTATTGTGAATGAAACATGGTTGTCTAGTAAGCTATGTGAATTAAATGACACAATGGTTAAATGCAACAGTCTTGAGGAATGTGTAATGCCTATTATTAGGAGTTCCAATGGTCATTTTTTTCTTTATTATGTTTAAACCTCTCTCATTCTATGTTTCAAATAATCTTCTTTAAACCTTCAATCTCTTAATCTTTGAGTTTTATTTTTTATTATTCTTAAACTCACAAATCTTAAAGCCATTAAAACACTTACCTAATAATTAATGACTCCAAAATTAATTGCTCCTAAGTGACATAAATGGAAAAAGATGATAGGTTGACCTCAACTCTAGATGTTAAGAGGAAAAAGAAGTTCATGATTGAGTCTTTTTCAACTCTATCGGCCCTTAAGAGACTAAGGGACAAGTCTTAAAGGCAAGGGCAAGGTCAAAGTTACTGTCATAGAAATAAAGTAAGAAGCTTAAGCTAAGGTTTCTCAAACCCTTGTAATTGGACCTCACTAAATAAAGTTTACCACTAAATGCCAAACTAAGTTAGGATTTAAAATAGCTAAAAAGAAGATTAATGGAGAAAAATCCCTTAACTAAAAGGATTAGATAGATATAAGCTTACTGAGGATGTGGGTGAGTTAATGAAGGGTATAGGTTGGGAATTGTTCTTAAGAATTATTATATCTGCTACTGAGCTCACAATTGAGATCATTATTACTCTAGACATACTAGACGATGACTGTGACATGATTGAGATTTTTAGAATCACTTAGTTAAGACTTTTAGGAAAACCTTATTAGATAACTCCTAAAGACCTCTCTCTCTCTCTCTCTCTCTATCTGTGTGTGTGTTTTGAGGTAACTAGAGATAGGTATTCTAAGCAATCTCCCATCTTCAAGTTAAGACTAAATAATTTCTAATAGTAAATTACTAGAGGGAGCTCTGTCTATCATTCTTTTAATAGAAATGCCTCAAAAATCAAGAGCCATGCACTTAAGATTACCTATAGATTCATCATATGGAATATAATAGGAATGAGGCAATCAAATAAGAGTTGCACCACACAGGATCTTTTTTACCTTTATTGCATGGTAAATAAAGAGAAAATTGGCATTGTTAATGGAGAGATTATAGTCACAAGCAGACAAGTCAAATGCCTTTGTGATGTCTCACTATATCATAAGGATTGCCATGTATGTAAAGGCAATCTCTAGGACTAGGGAGTAGAGGATGGCACCAAACTTTTCACTATAACCTCCATCAACAAATGAGGCTATAAGGGAGAAGCTGCTCATCAATATGGACATCTTAAAGAGGCAAGAAAATGGCCTCATAACCCTTACTAATAAGACAATGCTAAAGAAAAAAAATGATAACTTAGAAGACATTGCAAGAATATATATAGAAGTAGCTCCCTTTACATTAGCTCTTATAGTTGCACCAATATAAGCAGCTCCCTCCACACAAGTGCCTACACCTTTTAGTCCTCTACCTAAAGACGAATCCTTCTCTCTTTTTAAAGAACAAGTACTCCAACAATTAATCATGATCAATGTTATTTTTATGAGACTTAATACCAAAATAATTACTCTACAGAATTAAGCAAATAAGTTTGGCACATAAATCAAATATGTGAATCAGACATTGGATCGGATAACTAAAATTCTCAATTTCTAATTTAGATCATACTCTAAGGACAAACCTTACAATGACAAGATCATTAAAGTTACCTTGAGTCATTCCCTTTTAGAACTAAAACCTAAAACCATTTATGATCCCTGTATTCCAAAAGCTTCCTTTCAATTCCTTTTCTTTTTATTCTTTTTAACTGCATTTTCTTAATGATTTTCTTTACATGAGTTGAAGAATAGATAAATATCTAAATCATTTATTATCTCCTTATTCTTGTATATATAGAATCATTGTCAATGATGATGAGCAATTCATTTTTTATCATTTGTCTTTACTAGTTTAATATTTAAATTCTCATTACTTATCTTTTTTTAATAATGACAAAAGGGGAGAAATTACAATAAGAAATCATAATCATATGACTAGGGAGGAGAGATAATTAGATTATATGGTGATAATAATACTTAATTGGTAATGTGCGCATGCATACTTATTCAATGACAAAAAGAGAAGAGATAAATAGTATATGTGCAAAAAGGAGAAATAAGATGCTTAAGTGAGTACTTAAAAGTATACCTTATCAAAATAAGAGATAATACATATTCAATAATAATATAAAGGGAGAGAATACTAAGAATGAATTAAAGTAAAGTTATGAAAACTTGTTATAAGAACTTGATTGACTTTAACCGATTTTGAGATATGTAATTACCTAAAACATAAGATTAAGGTGAAGACTTTACCTATATTATTTGTCATCATCGAAAAGGGGGAAAATGTTAAACTTTCTAAATAATAATTCTTATTTTAATGATTACAAATAAAGGATTATTTATCTAACCGTTATATAAGATTGTTAAGTTTGATTTTGTAACCCTTTCATTCAATATCTCATGAATGTTCAAGTAAAATCAATTAGAAAAGTTGAAAATTAAGAAGTCTTGAAGCCAATAAGAGAGCTTAGATAGGTCAATAACCATTATAGATTAACAACATGCTTTGACTGAAGAACAACGAGCATTGAAGGAAATCAATAAGGGTTGATAAAGCCTAATAAAAGTGGCTAAAATATTTTATAAGTCCCATTGATTATGGAAAAATGGACCAATGACCATTAAACAAAAAAATAAGCATTAAAAAATAAATGACAATGATTAAAAAAAAACTCAATAGAATTGCTTAACTCTTCTGTAAAACCCAACTATGATTAAGAAAACCATCAATAAGCATTGAGATGAAAACAATAAGCATGGAAGAAATCTAACAAGTTAAAGCTTTTCCTTGATGCAATCTAACATGTTAAAGTGTGGAAGAAATCCAACACGTTAAATATAAGTCCCATTGGTTGTGGAAAAATGGACCAAAGACCATTAAATAGAATAACAAGCATTGAAGAGTAAACAATAATGACTGAAAAAACTCAACATAATTGCTCAACTCTTCTATAAAACCCAACTACGATTGAGAAAACCATTAATAAGCATTGAGGTGAAATCAATAAGCATGGAAGAAATCTAACACATTAAAGCTCTTCCTCAGTGCACACCAATGACTAAAGTTAAAAAGCTCAATGATGATTAACATTCCAATAAGGCATTGAATATCCTCAACGACCATTGAGAATTCACATAGATAATGTTGATTTAGCTAACCTTAAGAAACTGAAGCCAATGACTATTGAAAGGATCATAACCAACATGGACTATGTTTCAACAAGCATTTTCAGACTCAATGGTGGTGGAAATAAATAAAGGTATGACACTCAACAATCATTGAAGTAAGATCAACTAAGCATTGAACATTTCATGACCATTGACAATGATTCCACTGGCTATGTTGATAATCTGATAGATTTTTTTTCTATATGTCTACCAGCTATTTACTTGTCCATATCTATATAAAGATCAAAAGCCTGATATTCAAATATAGAGAAGTTGAAAGAACTAGATAAACATACTTCAAGTGATCTTAAGGCTTTAATGAGTAATTTTAAGTCTTAAAGTTCAATTGCTTGAACTAAATCTTCTTCAAGTACTTATGAGAACTATCCTCTAAGAAGAAAAGAAGATTATTTTTGCTTTATTAGCAACACCAAACTCCAACTCATTCAAGCAAGCTAAACAAGTTACATTTCATTTGTAAAAAGGTTTGAGTGTGAGAATATTCCTTTTCTACTTTATGTGTAATTCTTATGTGAGAATACTCTTAGGTTGGAGATAAAACCTTTAAACCATTTTTTATGAAGGGTTTAAGATAGTACTTATAAACTATCTTGAAAAAAAAAAGGTTTAAATAATGCTTAAAAACCATTTATTAAAGGCTTTTAGATGGTGCCTGAAAATTCATCTTATGAAGGGATAATGCCTCACTAAATTAACTTATGTAAAGATTTTCAATAGCACCTATAATCTGTTGGTTAGCAAAAATATTTAGTGGTATCTAGGGAAGAGGACATATGCTTAATTTGTGCCAAACCTATATAAATTTTTATGCTCTTGTAATAGTTGATTATCTCTACTTATCTTAAAAAAATAAATAAATAAATTTACCATTGTTCAATTCAATCCTCCATTGTAAGGCATCTTGAAACAACAAACTATTCCAAATACAACATTAAAAATTTTATGGATATGGCCTTTATTTCATGAATTATGCTTCTCATTTTTAGTACTCTATTGGTACTATAAATTAATTATGAATAGCTCATTAATTTTCATTAAATTAATTAAGGTTAAGTCCATTAGTCGAAGGCCTAAACAAGATTTAAGCCCAAGTCTTATAGTCCAAACTATAGATGGATGATTAAAGACCAAATAAAATTGAAAGAAATGAGTTGATGAGCTATTGATTCGCATTTTATGGCGAAGCACTATAATAGCGGAGGATTTTTTTTTTTTTTTTTTTTTTTTGAGGAGCTTAGAAACCAAAAAAATTAAAGTCAACAATATACTTAACTAGCCAAAAACAACCTATAGACATCATTAAATAATAGACAATCTTAAGTCTTTTATCTTTGTTTTTCATGTTTTTATCTTTTTCTATTAAAGTTTTGAAGCAATCAATATTAATCTTCTTTGTTCTTTTTTTCCTCAATTATACTGTTTTTAAACTATTTAGCTCCTCAAGATTATTATCCCAATATATTGATGTTTCTTTTGGTAAAAATGTATTAATCGATAAAGAATTAGAAGAAAGATTGAGATCCTTTGTCACCAACTTCAAAATTCAATTCTTTTCAAATTTTCACTAAACATGGCTCTAAAGGTAGCAATTCAAATTTCAGAAAAATTAGACTTGACTCAAATGATTCGACCTTAAATTTATCTAATCTAAACCTGTTTGATCTAATCCATATATTACTTGTACATGGCTCTCGTCTAATAATTTGGAGACCTTATACCTATGTGTATCTTGCTATTTATGGTTATGAAAGTTATTTTATTTCTTCAAATCATTTTTGAAGCCTTCCAAATCTTCTCTAAAGACTTCATACTTGAATAATTCTACTTTTTAAAGATTTTAGGGAACCTGTACGTGTCCACATTTTATCTCCAAGGCTTGATAGACTTTCAAAACTTCAAAAACTTTTTAAAATGACAACTTTGAAATTGACTTTGTTAGGGACGTGCATTCACAACAAAATATTTATACACACAGATTAATTTCTCTCCAGCTTTTTTCCATTAAAATAAGAATTAGAATTTCAATATATATTATTGCATTAGACAAACATGTAGAAGACTCCATATTAAATAGCTCAAAACTTTCAAAATTTTGAGGGTTTAACCTTCAAAGATGGAAATGCCCAATGTGATAAATGACTACTCGTAACCAAGTGCCAATTTCATACAGTTTGGTGAAGGTTGAACCTCCTTCCACACTGAAAGAAAAATGTTTACTTAGTTATATTTTTGATACATTAAAAATAGAAATGTTTGAAAACTATACCTTTAACTTGGGATTAGAATTTTTTTTTTTTTTTAAAAAAAAAACTTGGGGATTAGAAGCATACACGTTGGTCCCTTATTTGCACCTCGAGAAGAATTAAACGTGTGTGAAAACAAATCTGAACATAACATTTATTTATGTATTCAGTTCCAAGTTCAGTGGACTTCTATCGTTGTTTTTTAATATCTCGATGATCATGTTCATAAAATTATGTTGATCTATTTCAACCTTCCAATTTTTATTTTTTTTCAGGTAGCGAAATGGTTTGAATTTTCCAAGTTTATTTAATGTTTAGAAGAGTTGATATGTGTGCATTATCATAATCTCAGTTGTCTTCTCTTTAATCATATATTTAAAGGAAAATCAGGTTTAAATCCACATAATTAATAAATTAATCATCAGCTGCATTGCTTGAATATTTTCATTGTACCTACGGTCTTAGGTATAGTATCCTGGTTTTTTTTTAACGAAAATACCGTTTGGATCAAATTGATCCAAATCAAAATAATAAATGTGATTTTGTATAATATTTTATGCCTATTTTAGCTTTGACATAAAAGCGAAAGATGAATTTTAATTGAAAAATAATAAAAAAGATTATTGTGGTCATTTTGCAATTAATATATTTTTCTTTACAAAGGTTTTAATCTGAATCAATTTGATATAATTAACATTTTTTTTAAATAGCATGCGAGAGATTTTTGGCATGTTTAATCATGTGTAGCCATAGGCAGAGATTGGAAAATAGAGATTATTAGGCAAAAAAATATTTTCAGCTATAGAAGTTTGTGTGATTATATTATTCAGTCAATTTTAATTTATATATCGAGTTTTTAAATTTTTATTTTTCTTGTATTAAAAATTTTGTTGATAATAAAAGTAAAATTCATAAATAACCATATTAGGACTTAAAACAATTATATTATTTTCTCAAATTAAAATCACTAAAGCTAATAAAAGAAATAAAACTAATTTTGTGACTACGAACTTTTCAAGTTTTATTAATTAAATAGTATTTTTTTTTTTATAAAATAATAAGGCTTTTTGATAATTTTAAATTATCATAAATAAATTTTTTATTAATTTTACTTTCTCTATCGTTAAAGTTCTTAATACAAGGAAAAATAAAAGTTCAATGATTTAATGTGTATGATTTAAAGTATAGAAACTTAATAATATAATCATACTAGCAGCAATACCTTAACTAGAAAAAAAAATGATAATTTTAGCTTTTTTTATTGGAAAATATCAAATTTAAATTTTGCTAGATTTAAATAAAGAAATTTATTTCTTATTCTATGTGTTTATACATGACTCTTATTAAACGCCAAAAAAAAAAAAGGAATATTTCAATAGCATTATAAAAGTTATCATAAAAAATATTCATATTGCTCTTCTATTAGAAAATCAAGCAAAGAATTCAAAATGCATCCAATACAATAAATAAAGTGTACATAATAAAAGATTTAGGGAAAAGGTTTAGAATAATTTTAAAATTAACCGTCTAGTAAGATAGTAGTTTTCAATGTTTTAAATTGCATATTTAATTAGAGAATAAAGATTTCATTAAACTAAAATTTATTTCTAATATATATATATATTCTACTATAAAGCTAAACTCATATTAAAATTTCTCATGATAATTAATGAGTTTTTAGTCTGATAATATTTAAATAGTTTCCGAAGTTCAAGTCAAATCTCAAATTGATCTTAAAAAACAAGGTTTTAAAAAGAGAAAAGGAGGGGGACAAGGTTCCATGAGAATATTGTGGCAAAAATGAAAGAAGCATGCGTTCTTACTAGAAAACAAAAATTTATGGAAAGTAACCAAATAGACTAATAAAAGCTTTATTGCGACCAGAAACAGCAGAAGAAAATCCAATTGTTCCATGTCTTCTCAATTAGATCTTCATTTGTTGATTTTGGTCTACACGGCAGCCTCTCTTTAAGTTTTTGGGACCTGCCTCTTCCAGAAATGTCCTCCTTCGTCTTCTTTTTCTTCTTCTAACTTGTAATTTATAGGTTCTGGGCCGCCCCTTTTTTCACTCTTCCTCTACAATCTTTCCAACTAGTTCCTCTACAAGACATCAACAGAATCCAGACATGACGTTGCGTTTGTTTGAACTGATCTGAAATTAAAAAAAGATTTGCGATTAATTTAATTTGATGTACCAATTCGTTTAAATTATTTTAACTTTAATTCTTTCTTAAGTGATTGGATATTAAAACATTTAAAATTTTTAAAATTAAAATTATAAGTACTCCAATTTAATTTAAAATCTAAAGAATCCTTCTTTACTTTGATTCAATGGCTCAATCTGATTATAATATGATGGTGTGAATAACAAAACTTTAACATTTTATTGTTTTTCTTTCGACGTGTCAGTCTGCCTACCCTTTTTTAAGTTGAAATGAAATCAATATTTTGAAAGTGGGTGTCCACAAACTTTTAATGAAGGTCATACCCAATCTTTTCCACTCTTCAAAAGGGACTCAATTCAAAAGTAATCAACTTTGAAAATATGTGAAGGTTCGGCTAATAGTGATTGACTTATCAAGAGCAACATTTGTAGGAATTTACCAAAGAAAAAAAAACATCATTTGAAATAATGACCTTAGGTTGAAATCTTTGGTAAGGGTCCACAATATAATTCACGTCAATGAGACTTAAGAGTTAGTATTGTTTGGAATAGATAAGAACGTGGGGACCCAATCGGCAATTGCTCTTTTTGACTCATTCTTCAAATATTGCGGCCGGGGCCACTTCTCTTCGCCACTCCAATAAAATGGTGAAGCCGAACAAACCGACAGCTGCATGCGGCGGCTGTGGTGGTGGGAATGAAATCAGTCGTAAATTATTAAGCCTACGTCCGAAATACTATAAACACAGATATATCACTAATTATATTTTACGCCAAACAATAAAAGAATCAAAATTCTGAAGTATTTGGTTTAAAAATTCCTGGTCACAGGAATGAAGTTAAAGAGAAATTTTGATTTTAGGAATAACTATTAAGTGAGCTTTGCTAGTAATTGGGATGTAAATTTATAATAGCATAGCATCTTAATTGTTTAAGTATAATATCATAAATTTCTAACATATCTAGTTCTTAAATATTAAAATTCCGTCCTTTATACAGTTTCTGAATTACTATATATATTAAGTGAACTAAGTCTTTTATACTTAGCTTTTTGACTTTGTTTCAAATCATATAAGACCTTAGTTAATTTGAAAATATGATTTGAGAAATCATGAGACTCAAAATCAAGAGGTTGTTCATCATACACTTTCTCCTCAATTAGACCATTTAAAAATGCACTATTCACTTCCATTTGAAAGTTTGAAATTCATATGACAAGAATATGCTAAAAGAATTGTAATGGCCTTTAATCTTACTACAGGGGCAAGGATTTCATCATAATTAATGTATTCCTCTTAGTTGTATCCCTTAGCAACCAATCTAGTTTTGTTCCTCATCATGAAACTTTTTTCGTCTAACGTTTTTTTTAAACACCTATTTGGGTCCTACAACTAGGTGTTCCTTAGGCTTAGGAACAAGTTCTCAAACTTTGTTTCTCTCAAATTCGTTGAGTTCCTCTTACAAAGCAATCACCCACTTTCATCATTAAGAGCCTCATTAATTGATTTTGGCTCAATTTAAGAAACAAAAGCAAGATTGTTATCTAAAGTATGTAATTGAGTTCTAGTACTTACTTCCTTGGATGTCTCACCAATGATAAGATTTTTTGGGTGATTCTTGGAGTATCTCTAATACTTGGGGAGTCCTTGACCTTGGTTTTCCTCTTGTTGAGGTTGAGGTTGTTCAGCTTTTTATGGTGGCTCATTATCTTCAAGATCAATCACATTTTTTTATGGAGTTGAATCAAGCTTTGTCTTTTTAAAGTTACCTACAAGATCATCAATAAGAGAACCTTTTCCAAGATCAAGTTTTCTAGACTCATCAAATACAATATTCATATACTATTTAACTGTTATAGTCCTTTTGTTAAACACCTTATAGGCGTTGCTAATGGTGAAATAACCAAGAAAGATACCCTCTTCAATTTTTTAGGCAAATTTTCCAAGGTTGTCCTTGGTATTGAGTATGTAGCATTTGCACCCAAATACTCTAAGATATGAAAGCATGGGCTTTTTACCATTCTATAGTTCATAAGAAGTTTTATTTAGAATAGGCCTTTTGAAAACACAATTGGCAATATAACATGAAGTATTGATGGCTTCAGTCCAAAAGTAATTTGGCAAAGAATACTTATTGAGTATAATTTTAGCCATCTCTACCAATGTTCTATTTTTCCTTCTCTACAACACTATTTTGTTGTGTTGTTCTAGGAGTAGAAAAATTATGAGAAATCTCATCCTCCAAATAATAATTTTCAAAAGACTTATTTTGAAATTCTTTTTCATGGTCACTCTTAATAGAAGAAATGAAGTAAACTTTTTCATTTTGAACTCTTTTGGCCAAACTTTTAAATGCATTAAAAGTATCACTTTTTTTAGCAAGGAATGAGACCCAAGTGAACCTAGAGTAGTCATCAACTAGGACAAATGCTTAATACATTCCACCAAGACTAGCATTCTTAGTAGGTCCAATTAAGTCCATGAGGATGAGTTGAAAAGGCCTAGAGGTACTTACAATTTTTTTTTTTTTTTTACTTTATAGGATGTTTGGTGTTACTTCCTCATTTGACAAGATCCACATGTCTTGTCCCTTGTGAACTTGAGCTTTGGAAGACCTCTACTAGTTTTTCTTTTGACAAATTTTAAAGAAGCTCCATGCTAGCATGTCCAAGTCTTTTATGCCAAAACCAAGATTTTTTGGTAATGGAAACAAGACACTTAAAGGAATGGTTAGTCAAATTGTCTAAGTCAATTAAATAGGTATTGCCTCTCCTTTCACCCTTAAAGACTACCTTCTTATCTGTTAATTTGGTAACTCGATATTTTCTAGGGTCAAATGTGACTTTATTACCTTTGGCACATAATTGACTTACACTCAATAAATTATGTTTCAATCCTTTAACTAAAAGAACATTATCAATAAGAGAGCAACCTTTCTTACAAACAATTCCAATGTCAATTATCTGACCTTTGGCATTGTTTTCAAAAGTGACATTGTCATCATCCTTTTCTTTAATAGATATAAATAGCTTCTTATTTATGGCCATATGCCTTACGCACCCACTATCGATATGCTAATCATTATCTTCTTTGGTGTCTTCCAAGCATTCCTATAATACAAAAATAATTCATCTTAGTTTAAGCACTTAAGCATACTTAGATCCTTAGGGGTTAGGCTTGAAAGGATCCTCTAATTTGAGATTTGTCTTCTTAATGTAACAAAAGATATTTATATGTCCATATTTCATGTAATAATAACATTAGAGCTTAGAATTGTGAATCTTTCTCTTATACATAACCTTAACATGAGTAGGGAGCTTTATCGCACTTTGGTTGTGTGAATGCATGCAAGTGCAAAAGTAAGAAGTAAAAAAGAAAGTTTAGTGTGTGTGTGTGTTTGGACATGCCTCTTTGAGTACATGTATGCATGATTGGCTCTTTGAGGCTTAGCACTTAAACCTTGAGGGGTTTGCCCTTTGCCCTTAGGCTTAGGAGGCTTAGTGCTTAGAGTACTATTCTTCCCAATAACCTCAATACTAGAGGTTTGACATGTAAAGGCTTTAATGAATGTAAGAGGTATATGTGTGTTTCGACATGTCTCTTTGAGTACATGTATGCATAATTGGCTCTTTGAGACTTAGCTCTTAAACCCTCAAGAGTCTTCCCTTTGTCCATAGGCTTGGGAGGCTTAGTGCTTGGAGCACTATTCTTCCCTATAACCTCAATAATATAGGTTTGACATGTAGAGGCTCTAATGAACGTAAGAGGAAAAGATATAGATAAGGAAGCTCCATTAAAGCCTAAACCATGTCTCACTAAGGGAGGTCTTTAAGATACAATAAGAGTATCCAAGGCTTCCTTTCCTTTATGAAATCTTGAGATGGAATCCTAAAGTTCAATCACTTTACTTTTTAAAATGTCATTTTCTTTTTTCAAAGAATCAAGAGATGATGAGTTTTTAAAAAGATTTTCTAAAGATTTCTTAAGCTATTCATTAGAAGTCCTAAAGTCACTTATAAGATCATTTAAGCTTTAAAATTCATCCTCAAATTTTGAACACTTTTTCTTATAAGTTTTCATTTGAGATTTGTATTTATTACATTTCAAGTTTAGAGCTTCAAGAAGCTCATCATCCATATCATCTAAGTCTTCATAAGCATGATAAGAATGTGAAGAAATACTTATCTTATTAGATAAGTCCTCTTAAGCCATAAAGCATAGGCTGACAACTTTTTCATCTTCTATTTCTTCATTTGAGCTATCATCATATATGGCCTTCAAGTTTTTCTTTTTCACCTTATCCCACCTTTTCTTCTTCTTGAGCTTAGGACATTCAGATTTAATATGACCTTGCTTTTCACATTCATAACAAGTCATTTCATTCTTTTTGTCTTTGAAATTGAGAGATGTTCTTTTGAAGTTCCTCCTTTCTTTTCTTCTTTTTATTAGCTCCTTGGTGCTTCTTGAGAGTATTACTAGCTCTTCTTCTTGCTTGTCACTCTCATCACCTAACACTATAGGCAATTTCAACCTCTTTATCTTTGTTTGAGTACTTAAGAGCAATAGTCTTCTTTTTACTTTTTCATTCTTGTCTTATTGCCTTCTCATTTTCTTCATCTTTTCATCTTTCTTTTAGACTAGCTCATGAGTAAGTAGATTGCCACTAAAGACATTCATTTGCACTTTTTCAATCTTCAGATTGGATTCTTGTATGCTACAAACTCTAGCACCAAATTTCTCAAAAGAAAGAGATTTGAGAATTTTAGTGTTTACCTTATGGTTAGTGAAAATTCTTCCAAACTTCTTCATGTTAGTGACAATAAAGAGGAGTCTATTTGTCATATCGGTGATGCTTTCATTTTCTTTCATCATGAAAAGTTTTCACTTTATCACATACATCTCTAACCTATTTGATTTCATTAGTGTAATGTCATCATGATAGTTCTCCAAATCTTTTCATGCCCCATGGGTGGTTAGGCAATGTTGCACTCTACTAATGTCCTCTCTTAATAAGGAGTTAAGGAGAATGACCACTGCCCTTTTGTTCTTGCCATTAGACTTTCTATAAATTTCTACCCATTCTTCTCTAAGAATTAGCTCTTCACTACTATCTACTAATTTGGTTAGAGGCTTTCATTCTTTAGCTACAATTTCCCACAAATGCACCACATCACTATCTAAGTAGATCTTCATTCTATATTTTCATTAAGTATAGTTGGTTTCATCAAAGTAAGGCTTGAGGTGAGTATGGATTCCTTCTTGTTCCATGATCTTTTCTCACTTAACTAAGGCTTTGTTTGAGATTTGGCTCTGACACCACTTGTTGGCCCTTATGCACCAAGAAGGGGGGTTGAATTTATGGGTAATTTAAAATTTTAGAGTGAAGGTAAGTTATTTAAGTTTTAGAAGAAGTAGAAGAAGAATAGAATACATAAAGATTTATAATGGTTTAGGTATTAACCAACCCTATATCCACTTCTCAATTCTTCCATTTGGGTATTCCACTAATATGAAATGGTGTTTTGTAAGCTCACACCAAACTTTACAACTTGTGTTTTGCAAAGGCTTACACATAACCTCACTAATGTTTCCCAAGGCTAACACATAACCTAAACAAGAGTTTTCTATTGGCTCACTTTCAAACCCAATCCTAAAAGTGTTTAAATCTCACACCAAAGTTCTTATAACTTAATAACAAAGAGTAATTAGGAAAAAGAAGGTTGAGAAATAAATTTGCAAGAGTTTCGCCCTAGTATTATTCTCTTACATTTATGTCCATTTGGTGAAGTATTTATAGGTTGCTCCAACCAAAGAGATGTTAAAGACAAAACTATGCCAAAATCTCTAAAGTGTGCTAAGTAAAATGCTTGTCAGGACATCATCATGGTTGTTACATGTCAATTGCGGTCACTATCTACCTTTCACTCTAGAATTTGCCTAATCACAGGTGAGATCTTCAAATGTGCCCAATAGCTAGGGCACATGTAAAAGGTTAGCAATGGAAGTCTTTTTTCTTGATTTTGAGTGTCACAACTACTATCTAAAGGTAGTGAATGCTAAATTAATCGTGTTAACTAACTGGATGCTAATGCTAGCTGCGATTGCCAATGTCCAATTTGGAGTTCTTGATTTGGGTTTGTAGCGATCACTATGTTCATGTTATGGTCACTACATATGAATTTGTAATAGTTTTATGACACGTGGCTTATGTTGGATGTAGTACTGAAATCCTCCAAAACTTGATTAAATGTCTCGGTCGCTATCAAGGATGCGATACTCACCACGATTGCTATTATCCAATTTGTTTCCAAGACTTCTCTTAGTAGCGCTCGTTATTTTTAGGGTGGCAGTCGTGATTCACAAACATTTCTTGATTTTGTGCTCTATTCAATTTTCGATGATGTTCTAGCTTAATTTTTGCAATCACCACACTTACACAAGGTATTAGAACTATTCAATCATGTGTTATCAAGATCAAAAGGGAGTTTGACCTAGGTTTGACTACTTAGTGCAACATGTTGTTTTAGTTGATAATTTTTTTGAATTAATATAATGTCAACCTTTATTTATAATATAGTGTATCTTAAAGGTTTTTAATTATTTATTTGAATAATTAGTGTAAAAAATGATGAATTTGTGTTTATATATTTTAAGGAACTCCTATGGTAATTTATGTAGAAATTAGTGAACTTGAAAATTAATTCACAAGAAAGGTGGAAGAAGCAAGGAGTTGCATATTTCTTCTCCCTTAGTATCCCTTTAAAGTCTTTTCTACTGAGCAAGTTCTTTATAGGTGCAACTTAAATCTTTACAATCTCGTACTACCATCTAGACTTATCCAATAAGTTTTTGAGCAGTTATCAAGTAGTTCTTAAAGTAATTTATGGGTATTACCATAAACTTTAATATATTAAAAAATAGTTTGTTAACCTAAGTTGTGATCCTCATGCAAGATTTATAAAAATTGCTCAATGAAATTCACTCTTATAAATATACTTAAGCTATAGGCCCATATAAAATTGAATGCCCAGAGTAAAGTCAAAAGCTTGAGATCACAAATAAAAGCACTTAAGAGAATTTAAAGAGTTAGAGTTTGGTTATAAGGTTATTTTAACCCTATATAAATATAGTGTGATCTCATTTTATAGAGAAAGTTTTAAGAATTAGTTAGTAGAGACAAAATGCACTTTTTTTAAACAGACAAAAAATTAGTTGTTTACCTATAATGGGTCATTCACTTTATTGAATAGGTTATTCACTTCTCATGCAAGGCTACTCCAAAGAGCTTACATGGCCTTTGATATTTCTAAGCTTAAGGCATCTTTCATTCTTGAACAAGGTCGTTCACTTAGCTTGCATAGGTTGCTCACTTTTTATGTTAAGTCGTTTACACATCTTATGCAAATTGTTCACTTCCCATCCACATGAATAGGTTGTTCTTTCAATCTATTTTGCCTTTTTGTGAAAATTCCTTTCCATATTTTTGTTAAAATTCTTTAAGTTTTATACCTGGTGAACAAGGTCATTCATCATGCTTGTTCAAAAGTAGTCAAAGTCATTCAAAACTTATATGTTAATTTTCAACAATTTATTCTTAGTGAATAGGTCTATTTAATTTGTTGAACAAGTCATTCTATTAGTGCTTTTTTCTCATATATAAAGGTAGTTTAAGTAATCCTAAGCATTTTAAACCAACTCTAAGATGCACGGGTTATTTTATTAGGCCTTTGCTTGACTTCTAAGTCATTTAAGTATTTGTTTGAATTTTTCAACTTTCCTTCATACTAAACAAGGCCATCTAATTTGTTCATAGAATCATTCACTCCATATGTACAACCATTCATATATTAAATAAGTTGTTTAATATCTTTAAGCTTTCTTCTTGAATATTGGAAGCCTTAACTATTGACTTTTGCCATGGAGAATACAATTCAAAGGTCTTTAGGCATGTCAACTGAAGTGATTAAACCTTGAAATCTTGAAATATGATTTGAATTAGATTAAGGAATCTAAAACCAAGCATAAAACACTTGCACATATATTAGTACTTAACATATGCTTATTATCATAAAATTAAGAATTATAATACTAAGGTTCCATATTCTTCGTTTTTTATGATGAAAAAAATGGTTTATAAAACAAGATTGAAGCAATTATGTTAAAGTCACATTACTCCTTATAAGACTATACAATTAAAGCATGCATACTAATTGTAATTTACATAGCTTAGGTTAATCAAGATCTAAACTTCCTTTTAACATGTGTATTAAGATAAATTAAAATTAGAAGCATCAATGCTAGTAATATATATTTTCATTTTAATCTTTATATATAAATTGTTAACAATTTTCTTTATAAACCTTAACTTAATCCCCCTTTGTCATCAATAAAAGAAATAATAACAATTAAGTGAAGAAAGAGTATAAACCAAGGTATGAGATATCACATTCTATTTAAGAATTAATTGAGTGCAAAAGGAATGAGAAATACATTTTGAAAATAATGTATCCAAAACTTATAACACATTTTTAACAAAATGCATATAATTTTAAATTAAAATAAATAAATGTAAACAAAGTTATAAGTTTGGAGGTTTAGATGAGATAGAGTATTAAGGTTGAGGTTTGGATTGTAGGGTTTAGAGAAAAGCTCCTAAGTCAATGGAAGCATTTATTAAAAAAAATGTTACCTTAAAACTCTCAATCAACCTTTTTCCTTTGTCTTATGCTTTTAGAGGTAGAGATGACCTTTTTTACACAACTAACCCTTTGTTTATCATATTTTCTCCTTGAGCCTCTTGTATTAGCCCTTTCCTATGCCTTTGGGATAGCTCGGATTTATTAGGGTCTTTGATATTCACCTCCTCATAAAAAAATTATTAGAATTTTAAAGTGGTCCATGATAATCATTGTAATTCTCTTCCAATTCCTTTATCCTTTCATTGGTGTTGCTTACCTTCCTATTCAAATGTCTAATTTTTGTGTTGATTTTAGTTAATGCATTATGGTGTTAATTTTAGTTAATGCTTCAAGAATTTTTTAAAGTTTCAACATATTTAGTTAATACTTTAAGGTTTTCTGAAGATTTTTTAAGAAAGTCATTTTCCTTTCGAGGCAAAGAAGATGAGGTACTTTGAGACTTATAGTTCTTGGTTAGCCATGTAATAATGTTATTGAGTAGCTCACAAAAGTATGAATTAAAAAGATTTACTTTATATTTGTCATCACTTTCACTTTTACTTTTTGATTCATTTCCACTTTCATCATTATTTTCTTGCTTCTCAGTGGTCATGAGGCAAAGGTTGGCTACTTTCTTCTCATCTTTTGAGCTTTCACTTTTAGAGGCACTTGTGTTATCATAAAGCTTTCTTCTTCTTCTTTTATGATGCTTCTTAGAAGAGTGCTTATGCTTCTTTAGCTTAAAGCATTTAATTTTAAGATGATCAAGCTCATTAAGCCCATAACCTATTCTTTGATTCTTCTTAAAAGAGCTTATTACTTTAAATCCCTTTTTGAACTTTTTTCTTACCATATACTAAGAACTTCTTTTCTTAGTTTGTGAAGACAATAAGTTGATCATCATCTCTATTATCCTCAGTATCACTTGAAAAGGATAAGAAGAAATAAAAAGAGTTTCTTTTCGTCCCTTTTTCGCCTTCAATGTCATATCCTTCTTCTTTTGACTTTCATCACCTATGAACTTCTTTTGGTGATTTCATAAGCAATAAGTTTACCTATGAGCTCATAAATAGTGAGAACTTCAAGTTTGTTTGCTTCTTCTATAGTTGTCTTCTTAACCTCCCACTTGTTCTTAAGCAAGGTTCTAAGGATCTTGGTTATTTGAGTAGGCTTTACTTAACCTTTTGAGAGTTTTTATAAAATCAATAAACCAATAATACATTTATATGATTATCTCATTAGGCTTGTACAAAAAAGTCTCATATTAATAAGTATGTGTTTGTATCTTCTTCTTCTTCTTCTTTTTCTTCTTTTTTTTTACCTAATTTATACCTTTATGTTGTGTTTCTATTGTATTCCAAATCTCTTTTATAAAAGTGCACATTTGTAGTTTAGCATATTGAGATTTGTGAATCACATAAAAGAGAACATGCATAGCTTTTCTCTTTTCTTAGTATAGCATATAAGAGAAAGGCTATGCATGTTCTCTTCTTTTTTTTTCCTATATCCATTCACTTTTCTTTTATAGCACCATGGCATCTCCAGCTTTCTTGACTGAAACTTCTCTTTCTTCTGTTGAAATATTCCAAAGGTCCATTATCTCATTGCCTAGGAAGGTTTCATGTGACTCTTTCAATATCCATAATCATCTCCTTTAAAGAAGAGAGATTCATAAATGAATTGAGATTTTCTTCACTTGACATAATCTTTACTTTTGCATTTAAATTTTAAAAAGAAACTTGACTCTAATAACACTTATTGCCCCTTAGAATTGTAAGGGGATGAATAGATTTATAGTGATTTATGTAGAAATTAAAGAACTCATAAATAAACTTGCAAGAAAGGTGGGAGAAATAAAGAGTGACACAAGATTTATAGAAAGTTAGGAAAAAAATCATTGCCTACATCATCTACCCTAATATCCCACTAGAGGCATTTATACTAAACAATTTATTTATGGATGCTATTCAAACCTTTACAAGTTTAAACTACCTTTTAAACTTACCCAACAAGTTTTTGGGCACTGTTCAAGCTATTTTCAAGATAGTTTGCAGAACTACCTTAAATCTTAACACTTTCAACAAAAATTTAGTCTAAGTTATTATTCTTATGCAAGACCTATAAAGATTGTACCATGAAATCACGCTCGCAAACACACTTAAGCTAAGAACCCTTATACAATTACATACCCAATTATAGCCAAAAGCTTGAGATCACAAATATAAGCACTTCAGAGAAATTGAAAAGTTAGAGTTGGTTGGATGGTTATCCTAACCATTTAAGTGTGTTGTGATCCTCTTTCATAGAGCAACCTTTAAAAATTTATTAATAAAGACAAAGCACACTTTTTAAATACTTAGAGAATTAGTCATTTTGAATTGGTTGTTCACTTTATTAAATGGATTGTTTCCTTCTTATGCAAGACAAATCCGAAGAGCTTGTAAGATCTTTTTTATTTGATATTTCTAAGTATGACTTGAATGATTTTGTTTTATGCTTAAGTAGGATCATTCACTTGGCTTGCACAATTTATTCACTTTTCATGCCAAAATAGTTCATACATCTTACAAAGGCTATTCACTTTCCACACGACTTTAATGTATTGTTCTTCTAACCCATTTCAAATGCACTTTCGTTATTTCATCATTTTGTGAAAATTCTTTAAGTTTTGTAATTGGTGAATGGGGTCATTCATCATGTCTATTCAATATCAATTAGAGTTGTTCAAACCTTCTGTGTGAATTTTCATTTGTTCTTAATGAATAGATCAAATTAATTTATTATACTAAGTATTCCACCCATGCTCTTCTCTTATTCATGAAGGCAAATTAAGTAATCGCAGGACATTATAAATCAAATTTAGGATGCACAAGCCATTCCACTATATATTTCACTTGATATCTTGTTTAAGTATTTAGTCTAATTTTTTCAACTTTTCTTTATGATGAAAATGACTGTTCAATTTGTGCATTGTGTTGTTCACTCCACATGCACAACCTTTCATATATTGAACAAAATTTTCAATATGCTTAAGCTTTCTTCTTGAATTATAGAGATCTTGAAGACTTAACTTTGGACTTTTACCATGGAGAATCACAATGCAAAGATCTTGAGGTATGTTAATTAAAATCATAAAGCTTAAAACCTTAAAATATTAATTAAAGTAGATTGGGGACAGTGGCGGACCTAGAATTTAAATTTAAAAAGCATACACACACACACACACTCCAACTTGCCCTCTTTTAAGTCAAATCTTGATTTAAGGATTTAAAACCATATATAGAAACATTTGCACATAAAGTAATATTACCATCAAAATAAAAATAAAAATTTAAGGTTTAATAATATATTGTCTCAGATTAATTTTTTAATAGAAATTTTGGGAACTTACAAGAGGTGATATGTTCCAAGGTGTGCTCTCCTTTAACTCAAGATAGATGCATATAAATATTTGGATCTTCCTACCCAATGTTGACAATTAAAGAGAATGGCTCTGTCTATTCTAAAGGTTATGCTCCTCTAAAAAATTAATGGATGGAAAGACAATTAGCTATCTTTAGGAGGGAAGAAGGTAATGGTGAAATTTGTGCTTATGACCCTGCCAAATTAAGTGATATATTGTTTTAAGCTCCCAATTACTTTGTTAAAAGAATTACAATCCCTTCTAGCTAAGTTTTGGTCAGGAAAAAGGCAATCATTGAAAGGGATGATTTTTGCATGATGGAATCTTCTTACTCGATCAAAAAGGCAGGGCAGGCTTAATTTCAAAGACTTGGAGATTTTCAATCTATCAATGCTAGCAAAGAGGGCATGGAATTTGAAAACTCAACCTTAATCTTTTTGGGCTAAGCTAATGGAAGGCATTTATTTCCCTAATTGAATTTTGGGATGCAAAGGAAGGCCATAAACCTTCCTATGGATGGAAAAGTCTTATGTGTGCAAGAATAGTCTTGTAATTGGGGATGTGTGGAACCATCAACAATGGAAATCCACATATGCAGGGTTTGATCCATGCGTAATAGGTCTACCAAACTTTCAAGTTCTTTCTCAACCTGCCCATAATCTTTATACTATTTATAAACTAGGAAGGAGGGGTGAATCTCCCCTTATTGTAACTACTATTCACACCTCAAGAGGTGGAGGCCATTTTAAAAATTCCTATTAAGCCAATGCATGCAAAGGATCAATGACATGGCTTTTCAATCCAAATGGTAAATTAAAAGTTAAGTCTATTTACTTTATGTTACAAGAAAGAATGGCTTTCATGAATCCCTTACCTTCTTCAACAAAATCTATCTAGTTCGCAGTCCCCCTTAGGGTCAATTTATTTGTCTAGAGTGATTTAAAATAAACTCTTCTTATCTCTTCCAAATTGTCACACAACATATTCTTTCCCCCGTAACTTGTTAGATTTGTAGTTTACATATTGAAACGATGGAGCATGTTTTTTTACTGATGATCATGTTAGAATGGTATAGATGTTGTTACAGTTTAGTTTTCGCTTTACCCAATGATAGTAATATTAGTTTTTCATTTTTTTAATCTTTTTCAATCAGGCTTAACAAAGGAGTAACTTGTTAAATTTGAATCAAACATTAAACATGAGAATGAACTTTAAGAACTCTAAGAGTAAATGAATAAATATTTAGGAGAATGCTAGAACATAACCTTAGTTCCACACACACTTCATTACTAATAGTTTAAAAATATATAGGATTACAACACAAGGAAAAGAGCTAAAGTTGCATACAACTGATTACACCTTCAAACCATGGTTCTGCCTAAGGCATGGTTGATGACATGACTAATGAGAAGTTAAGTTAAACAGCTCCATACTTAGCATGGTAGGAGTCTGGTATTACATCCAAATAGTTGCTAATGATTTCTGGATTCACAAAATCACTTCAAAGTCCTCTAGAAGAATTTTAAATCTACTAACACTTCTTCTTGATATTCTTCTTGAAGACCCCAAGCTTTGACCTTACAACTTCAAACTTAGCTCTTAGAAGAGCTTTAGTAAGTATATTAGTAACTTGCCCCTCTGAGCAACAATGCTGGAGTTGGATTTCTCCAGCCTTTTTAGCCTTTCTTATTACATGAAACTTGACCTAGATATGTTTTGTTCTTCCATGCTGAACTAGGTTCTTTGCAATGTCAATGGCAAACTTATTGTCCACCTAAATCACTACAGGATTAGCTTGAACAAAGCCAAGTTTTGGCAATACTTTTCTAAGCTAAATGGCTTGATTTCTAGTAATTGCAACTAAGATATACTCAACTTCAGTAGTTGATTGAGCAAAAACTTCTTACTTCTTTGAATTCCAAAAGAATGCCCCAATTCTAAATGCAAACACATAACTAAAAGTGCTTTTAGAATCATCAACACTTTTAGCCCAATCACTATCAACATACCCCCTGTAATTCATCACTTTCACACTTACTAAACTAGAGACCAAGATCAGTAATGCTTGCAATATATACTAGCACTCTTTTAACAACACCAAGATGAATTTTGCTTGAACTTTGCATGAACTGTGAAAGTAAACTTGCTACAAACATTATGTCTAGTCTAGTTGTAGCTAGATATAACAAGCTTCCCATAATGCTTTGAAAGATTGAAGCATTTTCTTTCTAACTTCTATCTTCTTTAATTAGTTTCTCATTTATCACTAATGATGTGACAACTGGTTTAGCATTGTTTAATTGAAATTTCTTGAGAATTTCCCAAGCATACTTGGTTTGAGAAATAAAGTTTCCTTTATCATAGAGACTAATTTCCATTCCCAATAATAATGTCATTTCACCCAATCAGACATTTTCAAACTCTTACTGCATTTTCTTTTTGAAGTTTTCAACCTCCAAATCATCTCCTCCTATCACCAAAAGATCATTTACATACAAGGATACAATCAGCCTTACTTCTTCTTCATCTTTCATCACACATAAGGTGGCTTCATTTTCACTCTTGAGGAAGCCTTGTTGCAGCATATAAGTGTCAATTTTGTTGTACCATGCTCTTGGAGCTTGCTTGATCCCATAAAGAGCTTTGTTGAGCTTGTACACGTTCCCTTCTGTACCTGACATTATAAAGCCTTTAGGTTGCTTTACAAAGACATCTTTTTCTAAATCACCATTTAGAAATGTTAATTTTACATTCAGATGAAAGATTCTTAATTTTCTTTTGCTGCAAGTGCCACTAGAAGCCTTATGGTGTCATGCCTTGCTACTGGTGCAAATGTATTAGTGTAGTCCACTCTAGCTTATTGAAGATAGCCTTTAATAACCAATCTAGCCTTAAGTTTGTTTGTAGAACCATCAAGATTTAATTTAGTTCTATAAACCCACTTAACACCTATGGTTTTGTATGTTTAAGGCTTCTTAACTAGCTTCCAAGTGTCATTCTTCTCAATCATGCTAATTTCCTCCTTCATGGCTTTCCTCCAAGCTTCATGACCTGATACTTCATCATAGCTTGTTGGTTCAAGAGTGACTATGTTGAATCTATCATAAATCTCTTACAATAATCTTATTCCTCTTACAACATGCTTAGTATCATTATTTGAGCTTTCTCTTTCTCAATTGCTTTATGTTTTTAGGAAAAGCTTTAATTTTAGCTTTATCTTAAAGCTTTCCTTCCTTCCAATCTCATTCAGTAGCTTCATCAAATTTCACATTCCTGCTAATAGATATCTCCTTGGTTATGGGATTGAAAATCCTATATCCTTTGGTTATGTTGCTATAGATAATGAAAATGCCCATCTCAAATTTTTTATCTAGCTTGTCCCTATTCTCTTCAGGCACATGTGAATAGCATACACTCCCAAACACCCTCAAATGCTCTACTGATGGTTTGGTTCCATGCCATATTATAAAAGGAACCTTGCCATTTAATGCTCTTTTAGGCAACAAATTGAGCAAATACACAACTGAATTGATTGCCTCAGCCTAAAAATGCTTTGGCAAGTTCTTATCATGCATCAAACACCTGGTCATCTCCATCACAATTATATTCTTCCTTTCACTCACTTCATTTTATTGTGGAGTGTATGGAACTTTGAGTTGGTGCTTTAACCCTTTTTTGTCATAAACAGCCTTGAAATTCTTGTACACATTCCTTGTTCCATTGTTTGATCTAAATATTTTAATTCCACAATTAGCTTCCTTCTCTACTTACACTTTAAACTTTACAAACTCACTTAGTACCTATGATTTCTACTTCAAGAAACTCACCCAGCAGTACCTAAAGTAATCATTAATGAATAATAAAAAGTATTTACTATTATTCAAAGATGGAACACTCATAGGTCCACACACATCAGAGTGCATCAACTATAATTTCTTAGTAGCTCTCCAACTACTCCTTGAGAATGGCAGCTTACATTGCTTCCCAAATTCGCAAGCTTCACATACACCCTCTCCTTCCACAATTGCAAGCAATCCATTAACCAAATTATTTTGATATAACAAATTCAAATTCTCATAATTGAAGTGCCCTAACCTCTTATGCCAAAGAATTAAGTCATTCACCACAGTTGAGTATACATGCAAAGTGTTTTGTGTTACATCTAATGGAAAAGGTCTATCTTTCATAACTATTTTTATCATTTCATTTCCATTTGGAACATAAATGATGCATATTTTCTTCTTGAAATGCAATTCATAATCTTTTTCAAGTAATTAGCCAACACTAAGAAAGTTTAAACTACTTTTAGACACAAATAACACCTCTGAAATGGATTTTGTACATATTAGTGTGTTGATCACAACAATTCTTTTGCCTTTGACCTCAACCCAAGCTCTATTGCCAACCTTTTACTCTTGACTTGAAAGAGTTGTCAAGGATCTTGAAGTTATCCTCATCAAATGTCATGTGGCTTGAGCAACCACTATCAACATTCTAAGTGTTAATTTCACTTTTGGCAATATGAAGAGTTATTGTAAACAACCTCTTCGTTGGAGCTTCTTGATCTTTAGCTACTTATGCTTGTTCAGTAGGTTGTATTTACCTATTCTTGAACACTTTGGCCATGTGTGCAAATTGATAACAGGCTCTACATTGAATGTCAGGCCTGAACCAATAATATTTTTCAGCGTGTTTCTTCTTCTTATAGTGTTTGTAAGCTTTTGTAAGCTGGATATTTGCCTTTCTTTCTACCATTTTCATATACATACTTTTTATCATTTCCTTTCTGCTTTTTCGATTTCTTCTCAGCACTTGACTGACCTGCTCTACCTTGCTTTGCCAAAAATGCTTCTTCAATTGTAACTTCTTGCCTTATGTTGAATCTCTGCTCAATCGCATGGAAGGCATGCATCACTTCAATCAGAGTGATGGTATAGAGGTCCTTTAAGTCTTCTAAAGAGGAGATCTTTGGTTCAAACCTTATTGGAACACTCACAAGAACTTTACTCAGAATTCTCTTGTCTAGCAAGTTTTCACCTTGAAGTCTAAGCTTGGTTTACTATCCT
The DNA here is from genome assembly GCA_949677035.1 of Omphalea diandra. Taxonomy (NCBI): domain Eukaryota; kingdom Viridiplantae; phylum Streptophyta; class Magnoliopsida; order Malpighiales; family Euphorbiaceae; genus Omphalea; species Omphalea diandra. The sequence goes on from CATIWR010062608.1 coordinate 84,111, forward strand.
CATTAGTCTGTCATTACAATCCTTAAGTGTTTTAGAGTCTTCCATCTTGAGAACTTTAAATTCTCTCCATAAAATCAAGACTTGAATTTGTTTGGTTCTGTCACTACCTTAGAACTCCTCCTTAAGTTGATCCTAGTCTTGTTTTATTGTCTCACAATTCATAATTCTAGCAAAGATTAACTTTGAAATAGAGGAATGGATTGCAGCTAGAGCCTTGTACTTCTTAGCACATTCCTCACCATGCTGATGAATTTGTATTATTGTAGGATTGGCTTTTAGTGGTGTTGGTTCTCTACCCATTTCCATAACATCCTAAAGGTCAAATGCCTTTAGATATGCCTTTATTTTCACAGCCCAAACCTGGTAGTTTTCACCATTGAAGCTGGGTGGTGTTAGGGTTGAGAATCCCTTTGAATCCATCAACTCACTCTCAAGGTGTTTAGGTCTTTCTTTGGTGAGGTTTAAGCTTACTTATTTTCTCTCTTTTTAAACCTTAAAGATGTATAAGAGCTCTGATACGATGTTCAATTTCAATCAAACATTAAACATGAGAATTAACTTTAAGAACTCTAAAAGTGAATGAACAAATATTTGGGAGAATGCTGGAACATAGCCTTAGTTCCACATACACTTCATTACTGACAGTTTAAAAATATATAAAGATTACAACCCAAAGAAGAGAGCTAAAGTTGCATACAACTCATTACACCTTTAAACCATGCTTCTGCCTAAGGCATGGTTGATGACATAACTAATGAGATGTTAAGTTAAACCACCCCATACTTAGCATGGTAGGGGTCTGGTATTATATCCAAAAAGCTGCTAATGTTTTCTTTCTTCGCAAAATCACTTCAAATTCTTATAGAAGAAAGTCAAATATGCTAACACAACTATCCCTTGTCGTGATGATTTGTTGGTTCATCTAAAAAATTTATTTCTTTATTAAGCTAGGCAGCCAAGTCCTTATGACACAATCCAATTCACAAATAATTTTTTCATGGAGGAATGGAGGAATAGACTATCACCCAGGTCAATTAAGATGGACAAAATGCAAGTTATATGGAAGCCCAGACATAGGATAAAAGGTGGAGGCTGCCTCCAATTGGCCTCTTGAAGTTCAACTTTGGTGCATCTTTTGATTTATCTTCTCAAATAGTCAGAATGTGGGGTGGTGTAGGAATCATAAAGGCAGAATGTTAGATGGCATTGCATGCACTTCGAGACCATGCACTATTCTACAAGTTTCACTTGTCATCGATAACCATTGTTAGTCAACGATGATCAGTGATAGTGTCGATAGTCAAGAATAATTAATAATAGTAAATATATGTATTTATATAATTTATTTTTCATTTGAATGAGATTGTTAAAATCCAGAACGAAAAGTCATTTTTCTGAAAAATAACATAATTTTTCTTTTGATTAGGAAAATATTTTTTTGTTCACTAAAATTTTTGGATGCACCAAATAGAGGAAAAAACAGAAACTATTTTCTTAAAAAAAAATTTCGCAAACAAACGCAGTCTTAATTAAATAGATATTAAATAGAATTAATAAAAAATATTTTAGTATTTGTTGGTTGAACATGTTAACTGGTAATTTTAAATTAAAAATTTTGATTTATTATTTTAAAAAAATTTTAACTGAGTTAAACTTTTTCAATAATAAATAAATAAAATTATCAAATAAATTAAAAAAGATAAGTAATTAAAAGTGCTGAAGTTATCAAAGGGCCCTAAGTCCTATCCAAAAACCTCCGAGACAGTTTGCCATAAAGACCATAGTGTTTCTTCTCAAAAATAAGAACATATTAAATACCATGGGATGCGGTCCACACGAGCAGACGGGGCAACCCGATAAGTTGGTCCGAATCGAGCCATCCAGTTGCGTCCAACGTGTCACAAAGGTCAAACCTTGTTGGATGGTAGGCCCCACAAGGTGGGCCCAATGCCATTGATTGAGGCAACTCCTTTTCGCAGAGCCAGAAGCGCCGGGCCAATAGGGGCTATGAATTTCTGGAACGCGTCAATCTCTTCTCCGTTTTGGCTTTTTAGTTATCTGGGTCCCACTGTTTTGACAAAATAGAAAAATCGAAGGATTTTGCTTCACTTGTTGGGCCCTATTTAATCATGTGGTCCCTCCGTCTAACCCATTTCTTTTTTGCTGATTCGACGACTGATCAGCGCTTTAAGTTCACACCTCTGACCGAGATTTTTCAAAGTGAGGAAGGTCCCGTGATCCTACTTTCACAGCTATTGTTTTATTGTATGCGACTATTTGCGATCACCACACATCTTGTTGACCAATATTATCAACAAAAGCTGGAAGAGTTGAAATTTGTTCCTTTTTTAAATTCTTAATAATTAAAAGGAACAATACGAAATAAGAAAGTAGAAATTGTGACAATCAATTAAATTATAGTAATAAAATTTTAAATTTTAATTTAATTTTAAACTGATCATATATAATATCATTTTATTATTTATTTTTGTACTCTCACCACAATATTAAAAAATTACCTTCAAT
>CATIWR010062651.1:0-11682 GCA_949677035.1 Omphalea diandra
TATTTTTTATTATAATATACATATATATTTTTATTTTTATATATATATATATATATATATATATATATATATATATATATATATATATATATATATATATATATATATATATATATTAATTACCGATTATACTACAAGAAAATTTATAACGACCAAATTTTAATGAGAATATGCAAAATTAGTCATTAAAACAGGTCTAGTTTGATTAATCTTTTCATATTTTTAAGTTGAGGGAAAGTATAAGTGAAAAAGCCATATTTTTTGTATTTAAAAAAACATAATTTTAAGGAAAAATTCTAAATCCCCTTATTATTACTAACACATGAGACTTAAAAATTAAGACTGTAAATGAATTAAGCGCTCGTGAACTCAACTTGATAAAAGTTCATTTATAAAGTAAACAAATGATTCGTAAGTTTATTTTTCAAACTCATTTAATAAATAAGTCAAATTTAAATAAATATATTTCCAACTCATTTAGACTAACAAAATTTTGCTGGACTATGCAGGAAATTCAATTATAAGCTCAAAAATATATTTATTTAATCAACTTCATTATATTAGTGGTGTTTATTTATGTATCCATTTAACTCGTTTAGACTTGTAAATAAATTGTTTAAATTTTATTACTTATATTGTTTAATTTCTATAATTCAAAAGTATAAATAACACTTTAAATTATACTTACTCCATCTCCAAAAGGTTGTCTACTATTCTTGTTTGGGATGTTCCAAAGTGTATATCTGTTTTTATTAATTCAAAAATATTTATAAACAATTTTTCAAATTTACTCTCATTAATTACTAAACTAGAAAATTATATTTATTTCCTCATTAAATAATTGAGGGTATAAATGAGAAAATGCATTATAAATAGTGAGTTGACAAAATTTTAAATGCATTTTCTTAAACAATATGAAAATTGGATGGTAATAATTGTTTTGAGACAAAAATAGTATATTTTATTATGATTAAAAAAATATTACTTGAGATATTAAAATATATAAAAAATAAACATTATATTTTAGTAATTGTATGAAACATTTTAATTACAATTTAATAGTATTAAGATAAATTTAAATTCAATTAAAACTCGTGAATCATATATGAATAAAATAATATTCAGCTTAGCTTAATTAATAAATAAACCAAGTTTGAACTTAAGTTTTAAGCTCATTAAATGAAATAAGTTTGAATTGGTCTAAACTCAGCTTAATTTAGCCAAATTAAAAACTAGAAAGGTTAAATTTTCTTTTCCCACACTCTTTCAAATTCTCTTGTCGAAAATGATCAATTATCAAGTTGCTTTATTGTCAATTAATAATTCAGTGATCGTCAACTCTGGCATTGTATATGCTGTGGTCATAAATTTTGTATTATAATTTTAATGTGAAATCCATATTATATTAAGATTTTGTACATTAACTAACAATAAAATAATTTTTTGTACTTAAAAAAAGTAATCTTTTCTAATATAGGACCTGTATTATATTAGAATTATCATTTTAATTTTAGTAGATTTTCAATGTTGTTAGATTTTAGAGATTATGTGGTGATTTAAAAGATTAATATCATAAAATAATTGCTCAAAATGTAGCAAAAAATTATATAACATAATTTTTAAGATCAGAATATATATATATATATATATAGTTGAAGAGTGTAAGCGTTGTACAATATACTTATAATAATAAATTTTATTTAATGTTTATTTATTAAATAATTAGCTAATTAGTTGGATAATTAAAAAATTAGTATACTAATAATAATTAAAATTCATTATTATTGTAATATACAATTATTTTATAAAAATTGTTGTCTAATTAAATCTTTTTTAAATAAATAAATATTAAAATAACTAATTATATTTAAATTAGCAATATAATTATTTTCATGGAAAATAAAAAATTCACATAATTTTATTAATTATTTTTCTCTTTAATTTTTTATTTTTTCTTATTATATAGAAAATTAAATGTTTATTATTATTAAAATCATAAGAGAACTAAGAATTCCGGGAATTGGTATATATATCCAATAGTTGAAAGATTATGTAAATTGACATGCAAATGTAAACATTATATTAAAAATTATTATTTTTGTTGTGATCTTGATAACAAAAATTAAATCAAATAAATCGGAACGGCCGAATACTCATTTCCAATTAAGCCTCCTATCACAAGACATTACAACTGATGAAACTAGTGGTCTGGGCCCAATTCTCTCATGATAAAGTTGGATTGTTGTGTTTGGGCTCTTTGTGGGCTAAGCCCTTTGTAATCTTCTAACCTTTGTCCACGTCTTCCTAGTATTCAGAAGATATATTGTCTTTAATCAGCACGAACTTTTGTTTTTGATTTTTTTTTATTTTTTATATATATGGGAAAATAGATAAATACAATTTTTTTGAGAAATTATTTTACGTATCTAGTCTGCTTATGCTTATAAATGCATGGGGTTCACCTGTAAATATATATAAAAAAAAATTTAAAGCGCTTTAAAAATATTAAATAATTCATGTTGTTTTTAGGCTTTGTATAAAACAGACCATTATAGTTTTATGCTAACTGTAAAATTTATAACTATTTGTTTCCCATAAATAGATCACAGCACAATGACTTTTCACTTCTCACAAAAAATAGGACTCCAATTTGTAAACAAAAAACCTTAATAATTTAAGTCCTTGAAAACTCAAATTAAATGTTCAAAAAAAAAAAAAAAAGACAAAAAAACTGTCATAGGAATCCAATATACAACCAAGAAAGAGAGTAATCTTATTCCCTAACTCATAGAGCCACTAATTTGGTGGATTTACTATCCGTTTGGTGGAATACTGAAACTAAACCAACTGATGAAAATGGCAAAATATGTGGAATGACCGCCAGAAGTTAGACAAATATGGGCATGTTATATTGGATAAAAGCTATTGATTTTACAGTTGACTTCAATGGTCAATAACGAGGAATGGTTCTTTGCTTCCCATCCCATGCAACCCTTCTTTACGTATTACGAATAGGAGCCCCGCACGCAACCCTTTCTTATTAACAACTCCATTAACAAAAGATTTTTACCGCTTCAAGAAATCTCTTTCCTATTTGTGTTGCCATCTTTATACTCATCATCATCATCATCAAGACGATGCCTTGTCCTTCTGAATATTCTCTTAGCTATGTATTGATTTCCTTCAACTCCACTTTACTTGTAAATCATGGAAATGTTGGTTTTGTCCTTTTTGATTGAGATAAAATTACACTTCCATATTGCACTCCGAAAATTCTCTACATGTTCTTTTTGCTTTCTATAAATCTTTGAAAACAAATTTTCTGTTCTTTCCAGCTTGTACATTCTACTTCTTTTCTTCTTATGGAAATAACTTTCTAGTTCTTGCTCATCATAAGGTACGTGTTTCGTATATATTTCTTAGATTAATTAGTTCATCGAGAAAAATATTTATAGACAAGATGTTACCATTTACCAACATTGTAAGGTACCAAAGAATACTACAAAACCCAGTTCGTATATTAATTAGAAATTGGCATAGGAACCCTATACCTGTGGCATGGGATAAACCTAAAATAGGGTGGACTAAACTGAACTTTGATAGGTCATGCAAAGGCGGACAAGGGAAATCCAGCATTGGAGGTGCGTTCAGGAATCACAAGGAAGAATACCTGCTCGGTTACGCTGAATCCATAGGCACAAGTACTAGCACCATTGCAGAGTTCGCTGCGCTTCGAAGAGGCCTGGAGTTGGTGCTAGAAAATGGGGGGAGCAATGTGTGGCTTGAAGGAGATGCCAAGACGTTACGGGAAATCATAGTGAAAAGAAGACATGTTAAATGTGCAGAAATGCAAAGGCATGTTAGGGATACAAACCTTATCATACCGGAACTTGAGAATTGCATTGTGACTCGTGTATAGGGAAGGAAATAAAGCTGCTGATCAATTGGCTCAAATTGGACAAGCCTAAAATTTGGTGGCACGTCCCTCCTCATGATGTTTTGTCCATAGCGCATGAAGATGCTAAGTATAAGATTTTTCTCCGTGACTAATGTACATAATTATGTAGATGAATTCTTCTTGTGGGCTTAGATTATATTGTTAAGCAAGATGCTTGGTACACCTTCATTCCTGGTTAACATAAACTTTGAAGCATGTGAACAACGATAGTTAGAATTCCAGGAATTGGTATATATCCAATAATTAAATGGTCATGTAAAATAACGTGCAAATGTACAAAGCATATTGAAAAATATTATTTTTTTTGTTGTCTTTCGTTTACAAGAGAAATAAAGAAGACTTCGAACTTGAACTTATGTTGAAATTAAGAGATACATCACTAAGCCAAATTAGCAGGTGTTTTAATATAGTATTTAATTAAAAATGAATATTATTCTAAACAAAAAATTTTTGTGAAGAGAATCCTGGTAAATATGGTAATTATCGAGTTCAACAGAAGAAGATGATTACATGCCATGTGAAGGTGACCATCCAAGTTAATGTTTCATATTGATACAAAGCAAGGTAAATCGTTTCCTTCAAGTAGTTGATTAGTATTATCCGGCCGGACTCAATCCTAAACCTCCTATTCATTTGATAAAGATAACAGAGCCTTTTTTTTATGCCTTACTTGTCCCTAAAGATAATTCATTCATCAGGAAAAAGGGTTTTGATTTTTAATAATCAGAAACTGTTAACTTGTTTTAGGAGGAATAAAAAAGGAATTATATGTAATGCTCATAACATGGAATTAGAATTCAGTTGACTTGCCAAAAACATTAGAAAATTAAGCGTTCAAGAAAAGGGTGGCCATCAAAGAATTGGAATCTTAAAAATGTCAAATAAAATGAGCAGATCTTGTTAGACTAATAAACCACGAGATAAGGAGGGAAGTAATGCTTGTAGTACAAAATTCTAGTACAGTCAATTCAGCAGTGCGGTACATATCCCATGCTTCAATTACAAGTTCATAGGTACTAACAGAAAGTTGCTGTACTACAGTTTAGTTATATATAGAAGATTTCTTGGGTGTCCGTTGCCATTGAGGCCAGCGTTGGATTGGAGGCTACCAGATTGGAGAAACATCATTGAGTGCAGCGTTGATGAATTCCCTACATTTTTCTGTTGTGGGCTGGTTTCACCAGCGCTGCACTCAATCATGTTTTTCACTTTTCTGGATCAATTGCTATGCTATCTATGTCAAGAAATTGCCAATGAAGTAATATCTGAAGTAGGTAAAAATCCTTGAAAGGTTGAGGAAAATATGTTATTATTACTTTTTTCTTATTGGTTATCAAAACAACCCTTTTTTTTTCTTTTTTGCTGCTAAGAAAATTTTCTTTGTCCTGTTCTGGTCTTTAGAATCATGACAATGACTCGTAACAACCTCATTTAATTACTAGATAAATTATGTTTTTTTTTTCAATTTTCTCTCTTTATTTTTTCAGAGCTAATCATATAAGCATAAAATTTTCATAGACTATATAATTATAAGATGACTTTCTTTGTTTTTATTATTATTATTATTTTGAAGAAGAAGAAGAAGAAGCTGCTGCTAATTGCGCATTTTGATTTTGTTGATGGTCAATTTATTATTGAAAGTACAAAGAACTAATGCAGCATTGGAGGAAGAGATTAAAGAAAAGAAACCTCTAAATCTAATGCTGGACAAGTCTAACTGGTAGCATTGTTTAGGTCCAAGCTTATTAACAAAATTTATCACTTTCCTGTCTGTTTAATTTTCTTTTCACTTCTTTTTGACATTGGAATGGCAGACACAAACATACACTTCATTTGATTTACTACTAGTTATTAACTTCATTTTATAGATACTAAAAGAACTCATTCTTTTTAGAACCTTGATCTACCAGCTGGGAACCGCAATTAAATGTAGAAACTTAAATATCAGACATACATTTATAAATATATTAACTCCAACTTCAAACCTGACATACTACTAGTCCCTTGGCTTGCCTAGCCAGCCATGCACCCACTATGCTAGTACTACTAAAATTTTCTCATGTTTTATGTAAATGTTATTGAATTGCTGAATAATGTTATTCCAAATACAATCATAGGTTTTTTTTTTAAGTATAAGTGATGCAATTCGCATAGAATAAGCAGTTGGATTATTTCGGATCCTGATTGAAAATAATATGTAAATGGAATAGAAGAAAATTGCTGCTTTATATTTTGAGCTGTTATAGAATACCATTGCAATTCATTTTTCAATTAACCTTTTCTGCTGTATATGCTTTTTACCTGTTCTGTGAGATGGTATATAACTCTTTTTTTTTAAAAAAAAAAAATTTTGAAAGCATATGTAACTTCTTTTAAAAAAAAAAAGAAATTGATAAGAAATTTGGAGATCTTTTTCATATGAATTCTGCTCCCCCTTCCCCCCTTCTCTTCCAAGTTGAATCCAAATATTAAGCTGGATTCAGTAGTGAAATTAAGAAAATTTCAAACAAAAAAGAATAGAGAAAAATTGTTAAGACTTATTTGACAATTCTTATATCAGTAGCAGAAAAACAATAATACTAAATCTGCAAAATTTTTACCAGTCACCAAACAAAAAAAGCAAGCTGCCAATGTGATCCTCCTCTTATATCAGTAGCAGAAAGAAAAATACCAAACCTGCAAAATGGCATCAGTGAGCACCCAAAAAAAAAACAAAGGCTGCCAATTGCACTATGCAATTCAGAATTTCTGGAACACTAACACCCTCCAATTCACATACACATTATACAGGAAAAATGACAGTCAAAGGAGTTATTAAAAATAAAAAGAAAAGAAAATAGAAAATTAATGTAGTAATATCAATATGATTACAAATGGCTGCACTGCAGATAAACCTTTGTTTTAACTCCCAAAAGAAAAAAGAAAAAGGGAAAAAAAAATTTTGCAGTCTCCAAAAAGATTCCTTCAAATTCATAATATCAGAAAGAAAAGAGTCGGCAAATCTACAAAACTCCCCTTAAATCATCCGAATCCTGACTCTATTGAATAGATTTCGAGACCAAATTGGACGCATCTTTTCCCCAAAATTACACCTTTCTGCCACCCTTTTGCCTAATATCTCTCTTCTCTCCTTGCCGTAAATGTCCTTTCGTAAAACCCTTCACTTCCTCGCTGCTTCACTCTTTCCAGCGCAAATTAGCAGTTTCCATCACTTTCGCGAGAAAGTTACTATTTTGACCGGCAAGTTTAAATCTTTTGTTATATAATGGAAGAGAATGAGCCTCTGCCGGACCATCTCCGGTGCAAGCGTACGGACGGGCGGCAATGGCGGTGCAATAGGAGAGTAATGGACGATAAGAAGCTCTGCGAAATTCACCATTTGCAGGGGAAGCATAGACAGCACAGGAGGAAAGTACCGGAGGCGCTGAAATTGCAGAGAAAGTACCGGAGGAAATTGACTGCCGATAATGTGGAAATTAGGGCAGAGAAGGGGGATAGATTTTCGAGGTTGGTGAAATTGGGGAAGCGGAAGAAATCTAACGGCGGGGAATCTGATGATGAAGGTGTTAAGAAGGTGAAGGTGAAGAGAGGGGATTTGCAGTTGGAGCTCATAAGGATGGTGTTGAAAAGAGAGGTTGAGAAGAGGAAGAGGAATAAGAAGAAAAAAAAGAAGAGGAAGAAAAATAAGAAGAAGGGAGTTGATGTAGAGGAGATTAATGGTGATAATGATAATGATATGGACAGTAGCAATAGTGAGGAAGATTTAATGAGGGATTTGCCTAATGGGCTTATGGCCATATCTCCTGTTAAACATTTTACCAATGCAAATGCTGCTTCTTCTTCTTGCATTCCGTGTGATGTCAAAATTGGAGCTGCTGATTTCAGTGCTGTTGGTAGGAGGTGTTTTCGATCTAAAAACATCGAACCAATGCCAACTGGTACATTGCAGGTTGTTTCTAGATTCGTCGTTATAAAAAATTGTTTGCTTTACACTTTTGTGTTTATGTAGAATGGATTTTGGTTAAATTTTATCTTTTTTATTGATTTAAATTTAAAGGATGTGCCTTTCAAGAAAGATATGGTGAAGTTGAGGAGGGGGAAGAGGAAGAAGTGTCATTGGTGTAGGAGAAGCGGATTGAAGACTTTAATAAGGTGTTCAAGTTGTAGAAAACAATTCTATTGCCTGGACTGCATCAAAGACCAGTACGTTTCTTTTGGCATCTATGTGTTTAAATTGCCTTCAATTCTGTGTTTCTTCAATTTTTTGTTTTATTAGCTGCATCATCTGTGTTGGGTAAATGTGGCAATAATAACGTAGTTTGTTAGAATTATTTTTTTATGCAGTTTGTCAGAACTGTAAGTGTTTGACACAGGACTTTAAGTTGATTGCTGAAGGTAATTCGATGAATCAACAAAAGAAAGAAATAAAGCAGTGCAATCCTGTTAGCCTAGCTTTCAAAATTTCATTAGTTAAAAATGATATAAACATGAATCTGTAATGTCTATTCCTGTCATGTTGGTAAAATGTCTTGGCCTGCTCTCCACCCAATAATGGCTTTGAGAGCATTTGTATCCAGTAATCCAAACTGCTGTTTGTGACAGGGGATAGCTCCTACTTTGCTCAAAATACTGTATCTTTGAAAGATCTGTTCTCGATTAAAATCTTCTCAGTAATTCTTAATATTCAATTGAATGTAGATATTTTGATATACAAGAAGTTAAGATTGCATGCCCAGTTTGTCGAGGAACTTGTTGCTGTAAGACTTGCTCAGCAATTCAATGTAGGGGCATTGAATGTAAGGTCTGATTTCTAATTTCACTTCATGAACTTACTGATTTATATTTCTATGCACAATCTTGATGTTTAAACTTTGTGAAAAACTTGTTCAGGGCTTCTCCAAGTACAATAGTAACGTCAACAAAGTTTTACATCTTCATTATTTGATCTGCATGGTTCTTCCTGTCCTGAAGCAAATAAATCAAGATCAAAACATTGAGCTAGAAATAGAGGCGAAGATAAGAGGTAGGCATGATGTTTCCTGCTTATTGATCTTCTAAAATTTAGTTTTATAACTAACCCACCGGGGGATGTTCTTTCTCATGTTCTTCAGTCTGTGACAGGCCAGAAGCCCTCTGATGTTCGAATCCAGCAAGTTGAAGGCTGCTGCAATAAGCCATATTGTTGGTATGTCCTCTGCTGCTGAAAAGCTTTGTATTTGCATATTGTTTTAATTTTCTTTTGTTGCTCTCTTCTGCATGATTTGACCCCTGGAACAGCAATAATTGCAAGACGTCTATTGTGGATTTCCATAGAAGCTGCCCAAGCTGCTCCTATAACCTTTGCTTAAGTTGTTGTCGAGCTATTTTTCAAGGAAGCTTAAATAGGAGTGTTAAATCCCTTGTATGCAAATGGCCTGATAGAAGGAAAGCTTTTATATCTGGAAATCAACTCTCAGAGAGGAAATCAGTATGCATCTCTAAGCAGGATTGTGGCAGTAAATATTTTGATTCTTCTGTGTTATTGCCTAATTGGAAAGTTCCTCATGGTACTGGTGGTATACCTTGTCCCCCTACAGAGTGTGGTGGCTGTGGTAATAGTCTCCTTGATTTAAGTTGTGTTTTCAACTCATGTTGGACTAAAGAGTTGGAGATAAGTGCAGAGGAATTAGTTGGATGCTACGAGTTGCCAGAGACCATGGATGTTTTCTCTCCCTGCTCATTATGCCTTGGGGTGGATTGTGAAGTTAATGACATTACACAGTTGCAAGAATCAGCTACAAGGGAAAATTCCAATGATAACTTTCTCTATTGTCCTACTGTTGTGGACATCCACAATGATAACCTTGAACACTTTCAGAAGCACTGGGGTAAAGGTCAACCTGTAGTTGTTCGTAATGTACTTTTGGCTACATCTGATCTTAGCTGGGACCCAATAGTCATGTTCTGCACTTATCTTAAGAATAATGCTGCAAATTCTGAGAAGGAGCAAGCTGCTGATTGCTTGGACTGGTTTGAGGTCTGTTTATTTTTAGCCATATTCCATGTGAAAATGCAGTGTTTTTGTTTGCAAATTTCTTTTCAAAGGTTAAAAAAATCTTATTTTCTCTGTCATTCTCTCTCTCATTCTCTCAACTTGGTAATCGTATAATGACTTGTTCTGCAGATTGTATCATTTGATTTAATATTTAATTTCAGAAAGATTTGTAAAGTTTTATGCATCTATATATCCATACCGAGCCATTACTGTTACCATTGCGAATGCTTTGTCTTCTTTCTGAAAAAAGAATCTATTGCTAACAGTGATTTCGAGGTTCCCTTCAAGAAACTTAATGGCTAGCAGTAATGGCTTAAGATATGCTGCTTCTTGTCTCAATGATTTCCAGGGAACACTAAAGAATGCAGGATACCATATTTCTCTGTGTTTTCAGTGAGTAATTGCTTCAGGCTGCGTGGAACCACGTCATATATTATTGTACCTGACAAAGCATGTGTATATTTGTCTTTTCTCTCCTCTTTTCAGGAAACTACCATATATTGGTTTCTAATTTCCCATTGTTAATGCTTGTCTTCATGATCTTTTAACAATAGTATTGATGTTTACATTATCTATGGTATTTAATTTGTCATTGAAATTGATTTGCTACTCATTTGGAAATCTGAGCTAGTTTTGTATTACATGGATATCTTTTCTCAGTACTGAAACTGTTGTATTTGCTGCATGTCAGCTCTTTTTTTTTTAATTATTGTATAATTTTTTCATATCCTGATTTCCTGACAAAAGAGTTATTTTAGTTCATTACATCATACACTTGGAAAAGCAATTTCAATTCTGAATTGCAACAAATTTTATTTGATATGGCAGGTGGAAATTGGTATCAAACAATTGTTCATGGGTTCTTTTAAAGGTCCAACACATGCTAACGTGTGGCATGAAAGACTAAAATTGAAGGGCTGGCTTTCTTCTTTTCTATTCCAAGAACATTTTCCAGCTCATTATGGTGCAATCCTTCATGCTCTTCCACTCCCAGAGTACATGGATCCTGTTTCTGGTGTTTTGAACATCGCTGCAGAATTGCCACAGGAAATTCAGAAGCCTGACCTTGGACCATGTGTCTACTTCTCTTACAGTAGTGGTGAGAATCTTCTACAGGCTGATTCTGTAACAAAGTTGCGGTATGATCCATATGATGTGGTAAGTTTTGTGCTGATTTTTATTTCATTGATGTCAAGTTTTCTATGTGAAAATTTATTTTCCTTATAGTAAAAGTTCTCTTATTAATTGTGCCTTATTTGAACGGTCATGCAAGATATGTTAAGAGCAACAACATCCAAATATAATGCTTATCTCACGTGTGCCCTTATTCAGTCTTAAATTACTCTCCAGAAACTTTAAAATTTTCACTCACATATAATTTGAAAAAGAACATCAACCTCTGCAAGTTCACATCATCTAGTTTGCTTAAAAAAGCCTTTACCTGGCTCCACCTCTTGCATTTTTATGGTGGAGAGCATTAGAGATCTTTAGTGTGTCTCTTTGTATGCTTTCAGGTAAATATTTTGGCGCATACTACTGATGTCCCTGTATCTACAGAACAGCTCAATTACATAAGAAAGTTGATGAAAAAGCACAAGGAACAAAATGAAGTAAGTGGAGCAGCACCATTAGATGAGCAAAATGTGGAACAAGTGGGACTGCATGATATGATCACAGAGGAAATGCACTT
>CATIWR010062653.1:0-24242 GCA_949677035.1 Omphalea diandra
ATAAAATATTAGATTTTAATTAAAATATTAAATATTAATAAAATATTTTAATTTAACAAAATATTTTAATAAAATATTCTAATTTATTAATAAAAATAAAAATAAGTAATATAATTATAATTATAAATATTAAATTTTAATATTAATTAAAATATTAAATATTAAATTTTAATTAGAATATTGAATATTAATATAATATTTAATTTATTAATTTAATATATTTAAAATTTAATTTAATAATAAAATTAATTGTTTGTCCGCCACTCTAAGTGATGGACAAACTATTAGTCTTCCAGTTAAAATGACGGACTAAATGTATTTAACGGTACATCGATAAACAGTGATGTTCACCAATATAACTGACAGACGGATTCTTTTGACTACCCTTATTTATTAAATAAATTTTGATTTACTTTATTTTTATAAATATTTTTTTCATCATCCTTGACTAATTTTTTTTATTTTTTTTACAGTATTTTGCAAATTACCCCTTGCCCGTTACTCAAGAACATTGGCATCGGCAGTACTACAACTGTCACTCCCATGCAAACCAATAGGACGTTCTCTTGACTGATGACTTAATCTCTCACCCATCTAAACCAATGAACAAAATCCCACACAACCCAAACCAAATCACCCAAATCCTGTTGGTTGTCGCTCAGCACAAAGACAATGACCAACCAACACCAACCCAGAAACCTACCCATTCTGTCAAAATCCTTAAGAGAGAGAAAGACCTAAGTCTCATGCAGTTTCAAAAGGGATGTTTTATATGGAGATAAAAGGAAGAGCTCAGCCAGTGTAGAAACTTCTGAGGCAGTGGACTTGAAGCTATTTAAGGATGCTGAATTGGCTGCAGTTTTCAAATCTCAATTTTCAACGACGGAGGTTGGGAACCAGCCCCGCCGAACACAATGAGTTGCCTACCTTGGAACTCTTGCGGACTGGGGAATAAGGCGATAGTTCGAGTGTTACACAACATTATAAGTTATGAGTTCCACACTATAGTGTTCTTGATGGAGACGAAGTTACAACGTCACCAAATGAAGCATGTTAGAGGAAACGTCCTAGGGCACCCGGGTTGTTTTATTGTGGAATGTAAGGTGCAGGGCAGAGAAAGAAGAGGGGGGGTTGTGTCTTATGGGCGAGTACTGTGGACCTTTCTCTAATTTCTTTTTCACCGCACCATATTTTGATGAAGGTGTGCAACGGATTGGGGTGAAGCTCTTGGACTTTCAGTGGTTTTTATGGGTGGTCACAGGGTGAGGAAAAATGTTGATCTTGGGATTTACTCAGATCTTTGTATCAGAATGTAGTTGACCCATGGCTATTTCTTGGAGATTTTACTGAAGTGTTGTGGACTTTTGAGGAGGAAGGAGGGTTACAGAGGTCAAGTGGGGCAATGTGTGAGTTTCGAGAGGCCTTAGAATGCTGTGAATTGCAAGACTTGGGCTATTTAGGTGGTTGCTTCACTTGGACAAACGACCAGAGTGATGGGGCCAATATCCGAGAAAAGCTTGATCGGGCGGTGGCGAATGATTTATGGGTTCGTATGTTCCTATCGTATGTTGTTCAACACCTATCCAGAACTAAGTCAGATCACAACCCGGTAGTTTTACAATTTGTGCACGATTTGGCCTCGGATAGGCGGAGTGGGAGATATAGGAGATCAAAGCTTTTCAGATTTGAGCAAATGTGGTTGAGGCATAATGGGTGTGAAGAAATGGTCAAAAAGGGTTGGCTTGGTGAGGGTTTTGGTCAGAAATTTGCCGAGAAAATAACAAGGTGTAGTGCGGCCTTGAAAAACTGGGACATACATGTTTTTTGAGAATGTGAGAAGGAAGTTGCGTAACTTGAAAACTAAATTGAAGGATATTCAGGAAGGTGCACAAATAAAATCGACCATTCTGGGGGGAAAAGAAATTGACGGGGAGATTCAAGAGCTTTTAAAATAGGAGGAAATAATGTGGTATCAGCATTCTAGAATTCAGTGGTTACAGGATGGTCATAAAAACACATCATTTTTTCATCAGAAGGATAACCAGCAAAAGAAAAGAAATAGGATTGATAAAATTAAGGATGATATTGGGACATGGCATTCGGATGTTGAGGGGATCGCAAATGTAATGACTGGATTCTTTGAAACATTTTTTAAATCATCGATTCCTGGGGATACGAATAGAGTTCTAGATACTGTTAATCCTAAAGTAATTGAAGAGATGAATTCCATTC
Source organism: Omphalea diandra (assembly GCA_949677035.1). NCBI lineage: Eukaryota > Viridiplantae > Streptophyta > Magnoliopsida > Malpighiales > Euphorbiaceae > Omphalea > Omphalea diandra. The sequence goes on from CATIWR010062653.1 coordinate 2,233, forward strand.
TTGCTTGGCCTTTTACAGCTGAAGAAGTTCACAGAACATTGAAGCAAATTCACCCATCAAAAGCTCATGGTCTTGATGGTATGTCCCCTTTGTTTTTTAAGAAATTTTGGCATACTGTCCATGCTGATGTTATAAGTACTGTGTTGAATATTTTGAATCTTGGTCATGATCCTTCCTCAATCAAACATTTATTGTTCTTATTCCAAAGCTAAAAAATCCAGAAAATACCAAGGATTTTCGCCCTATCAGTTTGTGTAATGTGATTTTTCGAATCATTACAAAAACTATTGCTAATCGGCTAAAACTTGTTTTACCTAGTATAATTTCCACTTCTTAGAGTGCTTTTATACCTGGTAGATTGATAAATGATAATGCAATGGTTGCATTTGAGGTTTTTCATACCATGAAAAAGAAAGTTTCGGGAAGAAGGGGTAGTATTGCTCTCAAATTTGATATGAGCAAAGCCTATGATAGGGTCGAGTGGTATTTTATTCGTTCTATCATGCTAAAATTAGGTTTTGCATCTTCCTGGGTTGAGCTTATTATGAGATGTGTGTCTACTGTTTCATATTCTTTATTGATTAATGGGATTCCAAGTCAGAAATTCTATCCCGAGAGGGGTCTTTGTCAAGGGGATCCTCTCTCCCCCTACTTGTTTTTGTTGTGTGCAGAAAGACTTTCATCAATGATAACAGATGCGGAGGTTAAAGGCGAGATTCACGATGTTAGAGTGGCCAGAGCTGCCCCAGCGATCTCACATCTCTTCTCTGTAGATGATAGCATATTGTTTGCTAGAGCAACAATTTAGGAATGTGACAAAATTGGGCCAATTCTTCGGTCATATGAAGAGGCATCCCGTCAGAAGACTAACCTTGAGAAATCTGAGCTCTCATCCAGTCGGAATGCGCCTGATAATGTTTTCAATATGCTTCGCAATGGATTGGGGGTTAAAGCGGTTGAAAGACACGATAAATATTAGGGGTTATCAACTTTTATCGGCAAGTCAAAGAAGCAGGTCTTTCAAGCAATCCAAGAGTGGGTTATTAAATCGGATGAAGGGTTGGGAGGAGAAGACTCTCTCTAAAGCAGGTAAGGAAATGTTGCTCAAATCAGTTATTCATTCAATGCCATCGTATACAATGAGCGTATTTCTTTTCCCTTTATCCATGTGTCGAGCAATAGAGAGTGCAATTTCTAGATTTTGGTGGGGACATAAGGAAGGGGCAAGGAAGACGTATTGGGTCAGTTGTGAGTTAATGAAAAATTCGAAAGAAGCCGGGGGTTTGGGTTTCGTGATTTGCATTGCTTTAACTTAGCTATGTTAGTTAAACAAGCTTGGAGATTACGATGTGACACCCAATCACTTGCATCAGGAGTCTTCAAGGCGAAATACTATCCAAGAGGGAATTTTGAAGATGCTAAAGTAGGATATCAGCCTAGTTATCTTTGGTGGAGTTTAATGGCTTAAACATTTAATTATGGAAGGGTCGTCGGTTTGGAGGATTGGTAACGGTAGACAGGTGCATATCTGGCATGTCAGATGGGTGAGAGGGAAACAGCTTGACAGACCGTGTAGAACATCAGATATGGTGGAGGATGAATCAGCAAATGTTCTCATAGATGAGAAAAGGGCTGAATGGAAGGTGGAGCTGATTGCCAATATTTTTCATCCGGAAGATGTGGATCGGATTATAAATATCCCTTTGAGTCCGAGGATGCCTAATGACAAACTGGTTTGGAAGGGCACCAAGTCGGGTAAATTGACAGTCAGATCTGTTGACCATATGGCTTGTAATATCGCCTCTTCTGCATTGGCTTCAAGACCGTCATCTAGTGTTAATAACCTGATTTAGAAGCAAAAGTGGCACCTTAGAAATCCTCCTAAGATTCGATATTTTATGTGGAGAGCATGTCATGAGTCTTTTCCAACTAAGGTGAACTTACTAGCAAGAACAGGTGAGGTGGATCCGATTTGTGCCATCCGTGGAAATGAGTCTGAATCTTTATCTCTTCTCTTTCTTAGATCTCCGTTTACATGTGGTATATGAGCCCGTTGCGCCTTATAATTGCCAATGATCATATGGATTTGAGAGCTTTATTCGGTAACTTGATACACACTTATCCCCATGAGTATGTGGAACTATTTTGCATGTTATCTTGGGCAGTCTGGTCAGGACGAAACCGAATGATTTTTGAGCAAAAACCCATGGAGCTGTTGAATGTTATATCCTTAGCCATGAAGCTACTTGGGGATTATCAGAATAGTAATGAGTCACTGAGTGTTGATCCAGTAACAGCTTCGTATATGGCAAGGATTAACAACATGGCAAGCCCCAGCTACAGGTTTTATCAAATTAAATTGTGATGCTGCAGTATTCAAAGTGGCACTTTGGGCCTGGGCTTTGTAGTCAGAGATCATTAAGGTTCGGTGTTGTTAGCTGGAGCACGTCGCATGAAAATGGCAGGGAATAGTACTTTTGCAGAGGGTTTGGCCCTGAGATGGGCTATCGATTGCACATTGGCTAGGGGTATCCGGCACGTCCTGGTGGAGAGTGATAGTAAATGCCTTATTGATGTGCTGAATGGGAAGACTAACAGTGATATATGCATGGAGGTTGTGATTGAGGATATCCAGGCTTTGGCCAGTCAGCTTGTTGGTCCAAGTTTTGTGAAGGTAGCGAGATCAGCAAACTCAGTAGCCCATTCAATGGCTCATTTTGTTCATTCAGTTGGTGAGGAGTACATTTGGGTAGAGAAAGTTCCTTTCTCTCTTGAGCTGTTAGCTCTTCGAGCTGTTCAAACTGTATCTCCTTCTTAGTAATGAAATTGTTTTCTTCTCAAAAAAAAAAAAAAGAAATTTTAAGCTATATTAAAATAAATAATAAAAATTCAAACACCAGAATTTAGATAGAAAATTATCAATAAATAATAGAGGAAAAAATTTCGTGATAACCTCCAAAAAATTTTTTACCATAACATAGAAATAGAAATAGAAATATAATTATTCTTATATAATAACTAGAGGAATACAAAATCACACATCATAAAAAGAGATTTCACAAAATAATGGCACTCAAAGTGTTTTTAAGAATACTTAAATATAGCAATTTCATTATTTTGATTTAAAGTTTTTTAAGAATTGATTTAAAGTTATTATCTCAATTTTTTTTCCCTGCGTATGTTTAGTTTGGCATTTGACTTTTTTTAAAAAAATTTTATATAGGCTCTCAAAATAATTGTGCAACACCATTGGCAAATGGCAGCACTGAATTTGGTACAGCCCTTTGATAATTGCCCCTCTTATTTATTTATTCTTTTCTTAAATGTGGCGTGTCACATGGATTGAAATAAACCCATCAAGTCGTAGATGTAATGCACGTGGACACATGTCACCGACCCAATGAGGACAGCCCAGAGGGGTGGCTTTGCTTGCTTCAAACTTATGCGACCAAAATCTTTTCGTCCAAGTTAACTCTGCACATCTGAGTATAGGGGGAACACGGTGATTTTCAAATATAATTAAGTTTAAACATTAAATTTGTATTTTTTGATTTATTAGTTATTATTTAACTTATACAGGACAAATATATTAGTAATATTTATTAGTAAATATACTTAGAACTTAATTACTTGAAATAATCAATTTATTCCATTTAAGTATTGAATTTCTAAGTTTCAACTATTGTATCAACATAATAATACTATTATTTAAATTTATTTATTTTAGAAAAGTGATAAGTTAAAATTTTTTAGCTGCTTTGTAAAAATTGATTATTAAAATTTAAAAATACTAAATATATGAAGTGTACCTAATCAAAGTGAACCATTCCAAAAATAATAGAATACAAAATTAAAACATTCCGAATACAATATATAACCGAACCAAACTATTTCATATATTTGAAACTATACCAATTCTTCAAAAATTAATTCTCTGTATATTGTATATTGAGGGTAGAAATGAAAAATTTCAAATCTCTACCCATCTCTATTGTGCTCACTTCAACCTTTGATTCAATTCGGTTAAAAATGATAATTTTTCACCAAATTTAAATTCATTTAACAATTTTTTTTAACTTAATTTGATTTTAAATTGAAAAAAATTTAAAATGATATAATTTGAAATAATTTGATTACCTTATTAAAAATATTTAAAAATTTTAAAATGAAAATAATATCTTTATTTAAAAAATTATTGGTAATTTAATATGCTACAATTTGAAATGAACTGGTTCAAGCTAATCTAAAAAATATAATTCAAAATTGACATAAATGCTAATCCATCCATCCTGTCAGTTTATCACCTCTAATTTTATTAGTATTGTATTTATCTCATGACTCTTAAATTCCGCATTCAATCTTCTACCTCTTGTAACTATTCAAAAAAAAAAAAAAGAAATTTAATGTGGTCAGTATATATTGAATTCAATCCTGACCCCCCAAAACATGTATATGTATTAATTGAAAATGTGCATGATCCCATGTAGTAGGGAACGGTGCTACTTTATTGGTGCTCCACTCTTGCTTCTCACCACTTCGGGCTCTATCATAGAAGTCGTTTATGTTCAACAAAAGGTGGGCAACACAATAAATACAATAAACAAACCAAAAGCACACATATGGACCGTCTTAATGCACGCTATGATCTTTTAGATTTTTCTATATATGAATATTACGACTTTATCCCTTTACATATTTACATGTTTTATATTGCAAGAACAATAAAATTCTCTTGTTATAATTCATCAAGAGCTCAGTGAGTCGATGAGTGAAGATAGTGAGACACATAGAATCTCTTCTCAACCCAAGCAGTCTTTCTCTCTTTATCTTTTTTCTTAAAATTTTTTTTCTTTATCCATCTTTTAGGACTATTGTCGCTAAATCACTGAGGGTAACTCATGATTTCATTATTTCCTTTACTTTTTTTTTTATCTATTTTCATTTTAATAAATATAAATCTGTATTTATCTCCCAATTTTTCTTGCTTCTTTTATAATTTTAATGGGTGTTTTAATTCTTTTTTCATGTAAGTTTGTTTTCTCTTATACGAAATAATTATTATCCCTTTATTGGATTGATTTATAATAGTATTGAATCGATCGATCAATTCTTTACAATAATTCAACTGGATTTATTTGAAAACAAAAATATCGAGTTATAATTTAGTATAGTCACTGAATAGAGCATGTTTTTCGTTGTTATATAAAGTTCAATGTTTTGTCAATATGATTATATTTTTATAAAAGAAGATCATCGCATTTTGGGTCAAATTTAATATTTGATTTCAATATTATTTGTTGTGAATTATAAGTTTTATTTTTTTTATACATATTGATAATCTTGTTTTTTATGAATGAGAATTATTTTAACTAAAAAAAGAGCTGAGTGAGTGAACCAACAAGTAATGGACACCATACCAGGATCAGTAACGAAGGCCGTATGACATTATTCTTTTTACTTGACCCTAATTTATTAAAAAATAATAATTCTAACTCAATTCAAAATCTAAAAGAATCATAAATATTTTTAAAAATTTTAGAGTTAAATTGAATCAAGTCAATTGATCATTTAAATTGATTCAATTCTAATATGATACGAATTTGATTTAATTTAAATTATTAAATTATATTTTTAAAATAAAAATAATATTTTTATTTAATAAAAAAGTTAAATTATAATAATATGATTTAATTAAAAATCATTTCTATACATTAAATCAATGACCCTAACTCAATTTACAGTTTAAAATGATTCTACTAACCCAACCTACTTGCCATTACCAACTGTATCTCTCATTGATGGAAAGTTGGATGAATATAATTCTTGAGTCATCACTTTAAGACCCAATCTTTTTCTTTCGTCTTTTTTCCTTTTTATATACGAATTTGGAAAAACAATATTGATGCAATGCTAATATCAATTCTCACGGCACTGTTTTATTCTTGACAATGTTTCACTAGAAATTGTAAGTAGTGTACTGAGGTAAAGAAAAAATTCAATAACTCATACATAGGATAGTGGTCTGTGATATATTAAGCAAACTATTTAGAGCATATTTGGCATTATTATTGCAAAAAAAAAAAAAAAAATACAGTTATTAGTTAAATAATAATATTCTAAATTATTTATGAAAATAATTTAGTTAAAATATTAATATAATTTAATAACTAGTTGAAAACTTTCAAAAATAATTTTTAATACAAAGGAAATAAAATTTATTTTATTTAAAAATCAATTCTTTTAATTCACAAAAATTAAATTTATAAAATTTATTTATTAATTAGAAATTTATTTTTCTTTTAATTTCTTTCTCAAAAATATACCATTAGTATTAGCTATACAATTACAAAGCATGTCTTTCACAATGGAAAAACTCAAGCTCATAAAGTGTGAAATTTCAAAGAACGTAGCAATAAAAAAAAAAAAAAAAGACCCATGTATAGTCAAAATTTATACAACATGTAGGGTGTAACCGAAGAATTTATGCTTGTAAAGCGAAAACTGCCGCTGATAAAAATCTTTGCTTTTGTAACTTTCCAATTGTTGGCTGGGGACAAACCCTGCCCTTTTCTATACCCACAGACCTCCTCTTTCTCCAGGTCCCTGCTTTGGGTCCCATTTGACCGTTTGATCCAATAATTAATGGGATATTAATCCTGTCCTGCACTTACCATCGTTTCCCCACAGTCTCATAACCTTAGTCATTAGAATAAGATAACCTCTTCGCAATTCCAAGGACAACACCATCAACAATCCTTTTTTGTCAAGCTACAATTCCAATTTGTCTCTCCTATTTAATTCAAATAAAAATGTTATTTTCTTATTTGTATATATTTTATTTGTGTGTATAATTTTTACCCCACAATTTATTTTTCCTTTTCTAAATTTTTTCCATATTTTATTAACAACTCCCTACTATGCCATTATCTTTTCTTCAAAAAAATGAAAATTATTTTTATTTCTCCAATTAATAAAATTAAATAAATAAATTATATCTCAATTTTGTAGTAGGTACTAAATAACATATGATTTAAATTATTAATCTCATATTCTAAAAAGTGTGGTGGTATCCAACTCAAATGTTAATATATGCTACTATATTACTTTATTTGTAAAATTTCGTATTAAGTAGTTTCTTGCCCAAACGCCTTTGTTATAAGCACAAGTGTGCCGTTACTTGGCATCTTGGTGGACTGGCGGCTTGCAAATCATGCACCATAACTCCAAAGGTAGCTCATCTCTTGCAAATGAATTCCTAATCGAGTGATTAGAAGTGATGCCTTGCTATCCTAAAGTTATGAATTTAAATTCCATCAAGTATAGTGGATTCTCTTTAATAGAGATTATTGTTAAAAAATTTTATTCTCTTACTAACACTAACTACTAACTCGTGGTAGCCATATTGACAACACTAATCATACCACACCATCCAAAAAAAAAATTTCTTCTCTTCTTTTCGAAAAGTAGCTTATTCTTCTCATTTTTCTTGTAGTCACCCTTTTCGATGGTGTTGCTGGCTCCTTTCTTTCACTTAGTCTTGAGGAGTTTCTTATCATTCATATGGTAACATATAAAGTGAAACCAATAAGAAAAAGAAAAGCAAATTAAAGTAGGAATCTAATAAATTAATATCTTTAATTATGATCAAAAGTTAAATTTAAATTCTGCCATCGGACTAAATTCTTTCAAAGTAGGATTCCTTTTATGTATCGCTTAGTAATTAATATGTAGTCTTATTTAAAAATTGTTACATTCAATTATATTACATTGACTATGAAAAACTAAATAAAAATAAATTAAACAAAAATAATTCATCAAATCAAAGGAATCTTAAAAATTCATATAAAAGTAGAATGTATTACTATAATAGAAAACACTTTTACTATTATCTAGCCAACATAATACTAAAATGTTAGACTGGAGTGGTTAAACTTAAGTCAAATCTCTCTTTTTGATATTGACAACATAGATTAAAAGGTTCTAATGTTATTTTTAAGTGTTGATCTTGTAGAAATTAAAATAGGAACTCATTGAAAGTTAAATGGAAGCTTAAAGTGTCAAGTGTGGCAAATGACTCCAAATTTGCGATCAAGAATGATAGGTCGCGACAACTACTTATCAAAAGTTGGAACACATTAGATCAAGGAGAGTTTATGGTCCAAGTCGCAGCAGAGGTAGTGATTGCGATCTTTAAAACCAGTTGGAGGGATTCCAGATACTCAGTCACATGAAGCCACACGTTAAGAAGACCATTGCTTATTAAAAAATGATGGTGACTTTGGCATAACGATTGTAAATTCTGAAAATCCAAGAACTCCAAAGCCCAATTCAGTTCGCGATGATGATAACGACAAGCCTTCCTGTTTCGCAACCGCTACTTTCAATATGGCCAAGAGGGAACCAATGACTAGTTTATGGATCAACCAATGTTGAAGTATCATGTGTAACTAGTCATTAGACACATTTAAAAGTCGCAACTGCTACTTAGCAAAATTCGAAGCGACAAGACGTTTGCAACTGCGACTTTCATTTGATAGATACTAAATGCATGATTTTGTCTCCAACTTTAAAGATTTGAAGATAGTTTTATTTGTAATGGCTTTTTGGTGGGGAAAACCTATAAATACTTTATCAAATAGTCTTAAATGCAAGAGAATAATATTTATTATAACCAAACTCTTACAAATTGAATTCTTAACTCTCTTTCTCATTAATTCTTTGTGATTTAGTTGTTAAAATTTGGCGTGAGCCATTAAAAATCATTGGGTTTGGATTTTAGAGTGATCCTTGTATTAAAAAAAAAAACTCTTGTATAGGTTACGTGTGAGTCTTGGGAAAACACTTATAAAATTATGTGTAAATCTTGTAAAACACAAAGTGTAAAGTTTAGTGTGTGAGCTTATGAAACACCATTTAGTGATAGTGAAATACTCAATTAATGAATCGAGGAGTGGATGTAGGGTTTGTTAACATCCGAACTATTATAAATTGTTTGTGTCATTTATTCTTCTATTCTTTCTTTTAAAATTGTTTCTCTAATTTTGCCTCCAAAATTTAAAATTTCCATCAATTCAGCCCCATTTCTTGGGCCATCATAAAATAAAAAGAATGGTTACCACAAACATGTTATCATAAATCTTTGATTGTAAGTTTTTTAAAATTTATTTTAAATTTGGAATCAAAATGGAATTTGTAATTCTATTTTTCTTGGAAGTTTTTATTTTTAGGTATAATCTTTTATACCTAAATTCATCATATAACTATAAGAAATTTTTAGTTTATTTAAATAATATTTAAATTAACTTTTAAAATAAAGATATTTTAGTCTATTCAAAGTTTTACGCATTATCTATGTTTTATATATATTATAATATTAAAATTAGTCTTATTTTATTTTTATAAGATTAATTAAAAAGTCATTGTAGGGTTTGGATCTATGAATGCTTGGCATTCTATGTGAGAATCCCTTTTCATTTAAGATTAGAAATCTTAATGACCTTTTCCGATGGGAAATTTTTTTTTTGGATTGATATATCTTTTAAATGTTAAAATTAGTATTAAAGATTATATATATATATATATATATATATATATATATATATATATATATAGAGAGAGAGAGAGAGAGAGAGAGAGAGAGAGAGACAGACAGAGAGATTCCTATTGAGTATTATTATAAAGAAAATTTATTATAAAGTATCACTATAGAGGAATTTAATTATATTTACTCATTTTAGGAATAGTTTTTAAATTATTAGATTAATAATTTAGTTTTAAAGTTAAAATTTTTAAAAATTTAAATCTTGATAATATTTATTTTTTTAATTTTAAAATCCACAATATAAAAAATAATTTTGTAATAATTTTAATTAAAATGATAAAATGAGTGATAACAAAGAATGAAAATAATAATCATTTTATAATATTTAGTACGATCTGAAATTTGAATTAACAGTATTGATATTCATTTCTTTGTTCTCGCATTCTCTAATTATATCCACATGTAAATTCAAATTGACTTAATCTTAATCCAACATGAATTCAATCAATTAAAATTTTAAAATATTATTTTTAAAATCAAAATAATATTTTTTTATTCAAAAGAAGTCAAAATTATAAGTGATTGACCTAATCTAATTCGAAACATAAAAAATGATCCATAAATAATTTGAAGTTTTCTATACATACTAATTTATTAATCCAATTTATCCCCAATATGAAATGACTCAAAATTAATCTAACCTAAAAATAATTCGACCTAAACCTAATTCGATCCTAGTCAATTTGGTTTGCCATATCTTATCGACCACGGTTTGTGATAATAGAAATCAACAATAAATAAATGTCTTTTAGTAGTAGTTGTTGTTGTTATTATTATTATTATTATGATCATTTGCTTAAATTATATGAAATGGTAGTATTCGAATATACCTGATCTAAGACAATTTTCATGCACTACTTTAAACCCTAACAATATAAAGATTGTATATCCAATCTAAGTTCTAATTTTTTGCACAAAGATCACAATCACCAATCACATAAGTTAGTTCCTTATAAATATAATCCCATCTAAGCAAGAATAACTTGATTTACAAAGAATGCACTTGAGAGAATGTAGAAAAGTTAGTATTTGTAGTCCAAATGAAGTCCCTTTATATAAGTTATTTCCAAGAAAGTTACCAATAAACACATATTTCACTTTTTAAACTTGTGCAAAAAACTAGCTGTTATTCGATTAAATATTCATTCAAGTGGCTATTCCATTTGAGGGTTCAAGGCTATTCAGACTTCCCTCGAACAAGCTTGAGTTGAATGAGATCATTTCATTTTGAACGGAGTCGTTCGCTTGCTTTGAACAGGGGCATTCACTTGCTCCTGAGCTCGTTTAATTATGAACAAGTTCATTCATTTTTGAAGTGGCCATTCATTTGTTGAATATACATTCACTGCTGGGCTTTGCTTTTCATTAAACGGACATTCATGGCTTGAACAAGTCCATTCACTAATCCTTTGTCCTTTTAAGAAAAAAAAAATAGCAATCCATCCTTTTCAATATACTTTTTACTTTTAAGAATCACAAACTTGAAGTTGTTAGAATAAAATATGAAGAGCCTAAGGCCTTCAAGTGTTTGAAGTGGCAGTGAACATCAAAAATTCAATTATATAATTTTCAGAACATGTGATACGATGAATTTCTAGATAATGTTACAAGGTGGCTCTTGCAATAGCCAAATTAAATTTATCTTGCAGTGAAAAGTTATTTCTTATCGGATCAGTTCCAAATGATATTATTTCTTTGGTGGAATAAGATTTTCCATCTATTTAAGTAATAGAAGGAAGTTATTTCTCAAAAGAAAAAAAAAAAAAGCTTGAATAAATTCAAATAGCTTTCAACTTTTTTAATTCTTTTTATTTTATAATTAATTGTGTTGAAGGATTTAAAGTTATACATAAAATACTTGCATATATCAATAACTAACTATTACTTATTATCATAAAAAAAATTAAAACTATAAGATTAAAATCCATTCATTATTAATATTTGATTTTACAAATTGAAAGCCAAAAAAAAATAAATTATAATGGCTCTTATTTTAGTGAAATTTTCTTTCCTATTTAAATGAATTTTATTAATTAGTGGTAAACTAGACCTCCTTAATCATTCTTCAAATTTCATGTCTTCAACACCTATCTTCTTTCTATTCTATTTTAATTTTATGCTGCTTAGCGCAAAAACGTTTACCTAAATTTGATTTTCATAAGCCCTCTTGTTTAATTTCAAATTTTATTTTTTTTATTTTATTAAGGACTTTAGGAACATAATAAGTAAAATTGATAAAAAAAATAACAGCCTAAAAATATGAAGAAATTATATATTATTTCATAATTAAAAACTCTACAAATATAAAAATATAAGCAAATTTAGTTTTATCATTCTAAATTTTTTAATTTTATCAGTTAGATAGTATTATTTTTATAATACCATGATTTTTAAATTTAGACAAAAAATCTAAGAATCAAGCTCTTAGTCGGATCAAATTAACCCAAACTTGAAATAGACAACTTAACAAACCCAGATTGGATTGACTCGAGTTTTTTCTTTATTTTTAACTTTTTAAATTCATTTTGTAAATTTAAAGTTATATTTTATTAAATTATCATATATTATACATATAATATTTTTATTTTATTTTTAAATAAATTTGTAATTTCATATTCTATTTTAACTATTTTTCATAATATAATTTTATGAATTTTAAAATAATAAATTATTATAGAGGATTGAAAGTGATTTGTTATAAATTATTAAATAATCTTATTTAATTATTTTCATAATAAATGATCTTTATTATTTTCAAATAATTAAAATATATATTTTTTATATTTTAAATTAAATTAACACAATATGAAAAATAAAAGGTGATTTTAAAATAAAATGCAAAGATAATTTAAAAAAGAATAAAAATTTAATGGTAAAGATTAAATGTTTTTTTAAACCTTATTTTTTTCATGTTTATGCTATTAAACTCCTCTTTAATAGACACGGTTAATAATTTTAATATTTTTTTATTATTTATATTAAAAAGACTTAATAAAAAATAATAGTAAAAAGATATACAAATTATAATAAAAAAGATTTATAATATAAACATAAAAAGTTTAAGGATGTGAGGATGCATTTAGCCATTTCGATATAACTTTTTTGGCCCCGCTTTGACTTGCTATTTTTCATATCTTCATTGTGCATACTTCATAGTATACATTACTTGATATATTTAATTATTTTTTATTAAATCCATCGTGACCTCCACCAATATGCATCTATATTGTCACTTTTTTATTTTTTGGGTATCAAACCATGGTAAATTATTAGTTGCATACATGGATCGGCTTTTAAAATTCAGAAGTGAAATAAACTATCATTGTGACTTGACCTTAGAATTCGAATCTTGATAATAAACGCAAAATAATTAAATAATATTTAAGAATACATTATAATCTGTTACCTGATTCATAATCCTTATGCGTACTAATTAATTTGTTTGACTGCCCTATAATTAACTCATACATTTATGTAGTATAATTATGTTATCAGAAACATTATTAAACTTAAAATGAAAAAGTGTCATTATTATTATTACGTACACGTATTATTGGTGGCAATGAGCATGATAGTTGCACATGTAGAAAACCTCCCTCTTGTGATAATGATATATGTACATATTATATAAGGAAAAAGGAATAATAATAAAATAAAAACCCATGAAATTTACTTGTGCTAGAAGAATTCATATATGAGGAAACATCAATTTGGGTATATGGTATTTTTTAAAATAATTTTCTGATTCTCAATAATGGAAGTGATATGGTCAATTCACCAATCAATATGGTTAAAGATTTTGATATGTATATAGGCCTACATGAATGAGCTGTTGAAAACCAATACATCTTGCACTTAATAATGACATTATCGACACTCACTAAAAAAATAAATTTGAGAGTTATTAGCGAATGAGATTGCTTCTTCATTGATCAAAAATTGAACTTTAATTTTCTTTTTGCTGAATCTTCATCTTAGCTATTTGATATGAATATTTTTTTTAGAGATTGTATGAATAAAGATATCTAAAATTTAATATTTTATTATGTTTCTTTCGAGATGCTGGTATTTGATTAATCTTTTTTTGCATAGGCACACCTTGTATGATTTTAATGCATTCAGAAATATTTATTACCTCTACATGTTGATTCTAAGAATTGAATTCAAATATCTGAAAAATGAACTAACTTCTTTAATCACATGAATTAAAATTATAATTTTTTAAGCAAATTAATTAAAAAGATGGACTTAATTAGTATGATGTGCAGAGGTCTATCATAAAAACTAAAAAGATAATTCACAGTAACATTTTACTATCACTACTACTAAAATGTGATTTATATTGTGCATAAAATCAATAATTAGTTTCACGATCAAATATCTATTTTGTAATATAAGAGTTATGAGTTTAAACTTTATAATATTATCTCTCAAATATTATTAATATATCAAAAAAAAAAAAATAGTAATGCACTTATGTCATGACCTTGAATACAATTGAAAGGAGTAGATTTCACTTTCATCCAAAGGTCAGATGTGGGGTTGATATTTGTTTCATCACTCTTAAATTTTTTGTTGGACCATGGTTTCAATCTTTCCATTTATATTAGGTTTAGGTGGGTTAGATTGGAAGACAGTCGCCCGTTACCAAATATCAAAAAAAATTCTCACCTGTTAACTGCCAAGCCATGCTTACACCTCCAACTACCATTGCACTTCCTTATTATCCATTTTTCCTTGTAATATTACTTTGTCACTAGCTCATAAGCAAACTTATGTGCTCCATCCATCACTAACTACCTCATCAAATATATCCATACCCAATTTATTTTATTAATTTTTCATGTCTGAATAAGGTGAATAATTTAATCAAATTAGGTGGGAATCTCACAAATATGCTAATATGAAAATTTTTCATCATGATTTTTTTTATATCAAAGATCATATATATCAATATATCACAAAGTATATTTAATTTAATTTCATTTTTTTACAAATTCTTTGGTTTTGAGATTTATAATCTATTTTGCTCTAGTATGGTAGAAATAATCTTAATATAATTCATAACATAATCCACTTAACCGTTAAAAACTTGCATTTTGTATATTTGTTAATAGTATTAAGAAAATATTTTGTTATTTTCAGCGTATTATATTAAATTATTGAGTGAATAGCATATATATAAAATAATTAATATATATTATTTTTTTTTATTGCCCATATGCAAGACACCGGAGATAAACCGATGTTAATACAGAATAGTCCTGGTTTTAATTGTTGTATAATTATATAATAATAATATCGAAGGCCCGCAAACATATCCCACGTGTCCAGTTGCTCAAGCTAAAATCAGGTCTCAGAGCACACCCAATCCCAACCCAAAAGATCGGAACATAAATTCCCAGTCAGAGGATATATTCGTCAGAATACAAAACCTCAGGCTATTTTGGGAACATAAAAAATATTCTCTCTCCTCCTAATTCTTGATACTGCAAAACGACGACTCGCGCATTTTAAAATTCTTAAAACACACAAAAACACACTCATTCATTTCCATGTCCAAAAACTCTGCTACCAGAGATCCTTTCTTCTGCTTTCTTCACCATATCTTCAGATTCTTTTTCTCCTATTCTTCTTCTTCTTAACCCATTTCATTTCCTCTTCCTGCTACTAAAATCTTCAGTTTCTGATTCCAAGGAACTTGTAACTTTCTCGACCTACAACCGTTAACAGGTCAGTTTTGAACTGAAATGTTGCTATGTGTGTGTTTATGTGTTTTAAATTTTTAATCAGTGTGTTTAGGGTTTCTCTGTTCAAGACACCCCCCCTCTTTCTTGCTTTTATGTTTTTTACCTTTATTTATGTTCTCTTTTATCCTTGCCTGATCTATTTATTTAATTTATTTGTTTCTTTTTGCATTTCTTCTTTTTTTATTTTAAAGATTGTTTCTTTTCTGTGAAAACTGTAGTAAAGGACCAGATTTTTTCTTTTTCACTGGAACGAATCAGTACAGATCAGAAGTGTGTTTAATGGTTGAACAGCTCTTCAGTTTTAAAGCATCATTTGTTTAATCTATTGATAGAATCTTTCTCAGACTCTGCAAAGTTTGATAATGGTTCCTGATTTCAGTTTGTGTTATACTTGCAAGCATTGATTTAGTTGTGTTTGTTGTTGTGAAGAAAATCCCATCTGCTGGTACCTTGATGAAATTTAATTTTCTTTTTTTTTTTTCAACCTTGGTAAGGAAATTTTTAATCTTTATTAGGTAATGTTGGTGGGGTTTTCCCCTTTTTTTTTTCTTTTTGGTTGGGGGGGGGGGGCGAGATTCAGTTTTTTCTTTAGGTGCTTTGATTTAGTTGTCGTTACCATTTGAGTGAATATTTCCATGTTTATCAAGTTAATTAAGGACAAAACTGAATGGCTTAGGTGGCTTTCTTACGTAGTCTAGACGTATGTAATCTATTCTTGCAACAAGACTATTCTGTTGCTTACATTCGATAGTTGTCTCCAAATGACTTTTTTCACCTCTTCGCTATGAATGTTAAAGACTTTTGCTTATTGATTTGACCTTTATGTTGTCAACTAAATGTCCAATCTGTGCATTTTATTAACTCTTGAAGTTATGATAATTGGAAGGCCAAAATTCAGAAAGTTTGTTCTTTATTACATCTACAGAAAGAGCCATACATAAAATGCAACTTGTGTTTTTTACCCTAATTTCTGTTGCAAGTTTATGAATGGACTGGAAGTTTGTATAGCAAATAGCAAAGGATAAGGAAATGAAAGGGGAGTCATCTGGATTGATCATAGGGATCTCAATAGGGGTGGTGATAGGAGTTCTTTTGGCTATTTTAGCACTCTTCTGTTTTCGATATCACAAGAAGTGCTCACAGATAGGGAATAGCAGTTCAAGGAGGGCAGCAACTATCCCTATCCGGGCAAATGGTGCTGATTCATGTACTATATTATCCGACTCAACTCTTGGTCCAGAATCACCGGCTAAATCTGGACGTAGTGGCATGTCCTTGTGGGTTGAAGGATTTAAGAGGGGGAATGTGGTGGCAGTGTCTGGAATACCAGAGTATTCTTACAAGTATGTTTGCCTCTAAATCTTTTGCATTACTGCCTTCTTCAGTTGATTTTTAATGCTTAAGGCAGTCTTAACCTCTTTTGCTTTTGCAATATTACCCATTCTCTTTTCTACACAAGTGTGATGTTTTTGCTCTTATTCTGGCTTATATCCTCGTATTAGTAGTATTATGATGAGATAATTTTGGTCATAATGAAAACGAATTATTTATGAAATTATCAGATCCTTTTCTTCCTTTCAGCTTATGGTTTACGATTTTGTCCTGGTGGTATTTACCCAGGGATTTGCAAAAGGCAACCTATAATTTCACAACACTAATAGGACAAGGAGCATTTGGTCCTGTTTATAAAGCCCAGATGTCAACTGGTGAGACTGTTGCTGTTAAAGTGCTAGCAACTGATTCCAAGCAAGGGGAGAAAGAGTTTCACACTGAGGTATCATTAGTTAACATTCAATGTATCACAAACATGAGCACTTTGACAAATGTTGTTTTGTTATTAGTTAAAAATATTACAACTTGCACAGTGCATGTGCTATATGAACATTAATCTATCTGTTTATATTTTTCTCAGTTAATGTATGACAACTTGCACAGGCATGTCTTCAGACACTGGATGTGGTTTCTGAATTAGTACATGTTTAAGATGGACTCTGTGAATTTTCTGCCACTGTTATCCTATATCCTAGAGGAAAAGTTAAAAACAATCATAGAAGAATGAGACTGACAACTTACAAATATAAATTTGGCAGGAGTTTTGGACAGAAGTGTAGGAGTTTGTTGGATTCTGGACGGTAACTTTAGGAAAGACCAATGCTCTGGATGCTTGTCATTGTTGTCACTTATCATTATCTTTTTCAATAGGACAAAGTAGCAGAAATTGTACAGGACATGCCTTGTAAATTGCTCTATTCTGCAGCCCTTGTGCTTCACTTCAGAATCTTTTGATATGGAAACTTCTTTTTACTATTTTCAGGTCATGCTATTGGGAAGGTTACATCACAGAAACCTGGTGAATTTGGTTGGATATTGTGCGGAAAGGGGCCAACATATGCTTATATATGTTTATATGAGTAAAGGCAGCTTGGCTTCTCATTTGTACAGTAAGCCAACATCAACTCTATGTATAGGAAAATCAATTTATTTTCTGGAACCTATAGTTGGATAGCTATATACTATGCATGCCAGGTTGCATGATGATTAACTTCAATGAGGAGCACATCCGTGCAAATTTATCGCATTTGAACCTCTATTATAGCTAAGATTTCAATAATTGAAGAACCTGCTCCCAATTAGAGTTATGACTATGTAAAACCATTTTGTGTATGCACCTTCCCACTTTTTGGAAGGTTCTAGCTGTGAAGATCAATTATGGCAGTTTTGTTTTAGATGCCATTGTGTGAAAATAAGCATCATACACCATTGACAGTTACTAAGATCAATTATGGCAGTTTTTCTTGTGGATAACTATTGGATAATGCGTAGTCTTTGCCATGATGGAAAAAGGGGGATGGCCATAAGGGTTTTTTTATATAAATTGGGTGTTTATGATTCTCTAATTGTCTTTTTCCAAAGTGAAAGATGAAAAACAATATTCATGATGGGTTCTGGTAACTAGTGGTGTCAAAGTAATACATATGCCATTTATTTCCTACGATCTGTTTTTCAACTTTTCAAAGACTGAGTTGGAAGAGTCCAGATTTGCAATGAATGAAATGATATTGATAAAAGTTTTATCTTATGTTTCTCTTATTTACATGATTAGCTGTCTCCAGCTTTTATAACCTTTAGGACTGAAGTTTGACCAAAAAAAAAAAAAAACCTTTTTGTTGCATAAATCAAACTTTTATATAAAACTCCGTGTGCCTGTGTAAATTGAATCCCATTTCTGATGTCACTGGATTAAGGAGTTAAACTGTACCTTTCTAGGGGTACAAGATTGTTTGTAACAACATTTCAAACTCATTCATATAATCAAGAATTAGAAAGAAGGTAGATACTTGTTAGGAGCATGTTCACATTCTTACTTATGTGCCACTTCTCTGAAAAATGACAGGGCTTTTCTTCTTCCTGTAGGTGAAAGCTATGAACCATTGTGCTGGCAGTTGAGGGTTTATGTTGCCTTGGATGTAGCCAGAGGTTTGGAGTATCTTCATGATGGGGTAAACTATCATTTTTATTTAGATGATTGCATGTATGTGTGTTTGTGCATACTTGCCTTCTGAATTTATGAATCTTATTTATCTCAATCTTCTAAAAGAAATGTAATAATATTATTATTCTTTCTGGCTTCAGGCTGTTCCTCCTGTGATTCACCGGGATATTAAATCTTCCAACATTTTGTTGGATCACTCTATGAGAGCCAGGGTATGTCTGCTGTGCAATGTCAAATCTTTTGCTAAATGATATTTATTCCATCAGCAAGTCCGTAGGCTGTCGTACTAATTTCTGGTCTGTGGTTGCTGGTTCAAGTAGGTAGCTGACTTTGGGCTTTCAAGAGAAGAGATGGTAGACAGAAATGCTGCTAATATACGGGGAACTTTTGGTTACCTTGATCCTGAGTACATATCTACGAGGACCTTCACAAAAAAAAGTGATGTCTATAGCTATGGAGTATTGCTCTTTGAACTAATAGCTGGCAGAAATCCCCAGCAGGGTCTCATGGAATATGTTGAACTTGTAATCTCCTTTTCTTTCTCATCCTCGTTTTCCTTGACTAGAATGACTACAAAAAGAGAAGTTTAAGAGCTGCTCTTTGCAAACAAATCATAATTCTCTTTGCAAACAAATCATAATTTTTGTAGAATATAAAAGCAATTCTGCTATATGAAATTGCTCATATTGATACCCTTTTGAAATGGCCTGTCATCTTTGCATGCAAGGTTTGCATCACCTTATGACACATTACTACTTTATTAAGGCAACAATAGTCATGTTTGAAACAGTAACTGAAACAATAATGCTGTGATGGTGGTTCCCAGACAAGAAGCACTATTTCTTTTGCTGTGATTCATAGTTTGTTATGAAGTATTTTGAACAATCCTTCAAGAAATTAAAGCAGCTTTTTTAAAATCAGATGTCATAGTAATTGCCAGTGAAATTTAACATTCCAAAACCAGCTGAAATCTATCAATGATATAAAACGGTTAGTCTAAGCATTCTATTTCTGTCAAAACTTAGGTCTGTATTGTTCTATGTTCCTTTATGAGGATAACTACTCGTTTCGTTTACTTTTGACTTGTGCTGAATAAATCAATACTCGCAATTGTCATGTTTCAGCTAGTTTTTAACTTAAAATGTTTTGTGACATTCAATAGGCAGCGATGAATACAGAGGGGAAAGTTGGGTGGGAAGAAATTGTGGATTCGCGACTAGATGGAAAATTTGATGTGCAGGAGCTGAATGAGGTGGCTTGTCTTGCATATAAATGTATCAACCGTGTACCAAGAAAACGACCTTCAATGAGGGATACTGTACAAGTTCTTACAAGGATCCTTAAACTGAGGCACAATAAAAAGCATCACAAGAAGTCCCTTTCTGCTGCTACAGCAGATGAAGTTTCTATTGATATGGAGCTATCGGAAATCAAGACTCCAGTCTCTGAATGCCACCAGAGACAGGAGTCCATGGACAGTGCGGACACTTGTGAAGTTTAGACGCTTGTTTGTTACGGTCCATTTGATTTTGTTTTTTTTTTCATTTGTTTTGTGATATACGCATGCAGTCCAAAAGGAGTTAGGACTGATTTCTGCCCGAGTGAGTTAGGAGTGAAGGATTCGATTCATCAGTTTGTCTCGTAATTTTGTAACATAATTAGGTTCTCTTTTTGTTTTCTTTGCTTTGATAAAAGGTGACATCTCTGATTTTGTACATTGGTCTTTCAAAAATGGAAATGGATTTTTTCTGTACCTCTAGCTGCTTTTTTTTTTTTTTTTTTTTATAATTTTCATAAACTAAAAAAGCAATCTCAAATTTCATTCTCATAAGCATTAATCTTTTATTTTAATAATGTTAAATATTCACTTGACTATTTTGCTAGTTTGCTTCATTGACATGTAGTATTAGTCAATCTATATATATATAATTAAGCATAGAGAAGGTTACATGCTAATTTAGCAAGCTTCAGTTTGATTCTTTAAGTTGATATGCTTTGCCAATATTTTTTCTTTTGATTTTCACTCATGTTTAGTCCATTGCGTTTGTTCTCTCCCTTGTATTGTTGAAATTTTATTAATTAATCTTTCTTCATCATATAAATTTTGTTTCTTCATGAATTTGTATTTCATCTTAACTATTATCAATGATTTTCATTCCGTCTATTCTGTATAATAAAATCATATATATGTTGAATGTGATTGTGTGTTATGAATGGTTATGGGTGATTTTTATTTTTCATAGTTTGCTATGAATTAATTTACTATTGAGTGAATAATTCATGGATTTAATTTAATTCCTATATAGGAGTTTTCCAATTCCACAAGAATCTTATTATCATTTTTTTAGAGGAATTTCATGATTTGAACTATTATGAGTGAATTTCTTTATTGTAAGAATTGCTTTTCGCACATTAGCTGGGGGATTGATAATCAAGTTGAGGTGCCTCTTAAAATCATTGATTAGTATCTTTATTATTTTTCTGTCTATATTAAAGATTTGAAATCTATGGTAAAGGTTAATTTAGGTATAAAAATTATATTATTTATTATAATTTAGTTTTACTAAGAGAAATTTTAGCTCACAAATAATAACTCTATTAGAATTCTACTATAACATTATTATATTATTAGGTAAATTATTTAGATAGTAAATTGTATTTATTGTAATTTAGTTTCACTAAAGGAAATTTTAGCACACAAATAGTAACTCTATTAGAATTCTATTATAACATTACTACATTATTAGGTAAATTATTTAGACAGTAAATTGTAATATCCTTGATTTAAAGCTTAATTCAGGTGCGAAAATTTTGATTTCATGTAAGTTAAATTTTAAAAATTACAATTAAATAAACAAAGAAATAAAACAGTGATCCAATTTTGTGAGACAATCGACAATGTTCTTCTTAATAGTTACTCTCAAATTTACCAGATTCACTGTGCTGCTCACGAGATTCATTCTCTCCTAGGTTATGTTTGAGAGTAACAATTTATCGTGCAGCGCAGTAGTCAAATTTATGTATAAAGATAGCATTACTGTATCATTCATGAAAGAATACACAAAGAACAGTGGATTGAAACATCCTTGTTGAAGTAAATTTGCATCCAACTATCAGATGCTCAAATCGATTTTAGATAATAAGAAAGAATTGAAACAACTTGTTG
>CATIWR010062668.1:0-65630 GCA_949677035.1 Omphalea diandra
TATATATATATATATATATATATATATATAATCTAATTCCCTTTAAATCTTGATGTTCTTAAGTTAATTTTGCATATGAAAAGATTTTATGAAGTGTATTTGTGTTTTATAGGTCAAAAGAGGAAGAAAAGAGCTCAAAAAGTGCAGAGAAAGCATTGCAAGCCTGTGCAAAATTTTGCATGGGCATGCAACATTTAAACTAGACTTGACGAAGGTGAATTTGGCTCGTTACACCCATGCAACCATTTGCATTGACATGCACATGCCTTTGAAGGAGGGTAATAGCTATAATTGCAAGTTTGCATTGTATGGGCATGTATCACAAAAAAGGCATTTTTTAAGCTTCAAATTCACTTCTAATCACTTCCTCTTGCAATATTCCAAACTTCTACTTAATAAGAACATCATGAACACTATAAAAGAAGCAAGAAGCACACAAGTTTCATAATCTAACAAGTATAGAATTCAATCAAAGGAGGAGGAAATGTTATCAAGAAAGAGGCTAGGAGCAAGAAGAGATTAAGAGGCAATTAAGCAAGAGCTTAAAGGATTAAAGATCATGTCTTTCATAAAACATTGTTTGATTGTTTCTTCTTTTCTTTCTTCCATTATAAAGTAATTTTCTTTAAGCTAGGATTGTAGATGGATTTTGTTTAACTCTTATAGTTATCTAATCTAAGTTCTTTTGGTTTTATTCATCATTATGTTAGTAATCATTGTGACCTTTATGTTATTAATTAAATGGAAATTAATCATATTTAGTTTTATGAATTGAATATTGAGAGATGCTTTCATAAGACCTTCAATGATTCCTTTAATCTATTTTGTATTAAGGACCTTAATAAGTTATTTCTATCATTAAGATCTTACTTTATTTGATAATAACATGATGTTTAACTATTATGTCGAGAGACTTTTAGTTTAACATATTTTTGTATGTTAATTGAAACTTAAGAGAGATTAATTAATCACCTAAGTGATCCAATAGTAACACTAGATGAAAGAACCAATTGAATGAAAGATTAGAAACCATAAGTAGTTAATAAGTGAAGTTAAACCCTAGCTAACTTCTCATATTGATTGTTGCTTTGCGATTATTTTATTTATAATTCAAGAACTATTTATAATTCTTAGTTTAAACCTTTTTTTCAATTAGGATTTCTATATAATATAAGGAACATGATGCTTAGTACTTAATCTTGATCCTCCTGGGAATGATATTCATACTTAAGTACACTATATTACTTATGACATGTGCACTTGCAGTTGAAGGGTTATTTTACACTTAGCACACACCTGTCATCAATGTTTACCTTTGGGCCTATATGCATGTGAATGTAAGCATTTAGTGTTATGCGCCTTTGATAATAAGGGGGAAAGAATTCTAACTAGGGAGGAAGCTTTCACAAATTTGGTCTTTGAGGTGGAGGCATTCGAGTAATCAAAACCAAATCCATAATTATCCCTTAAAGTTTCTTAAGAGTCCAAAATCAAATCCTTTTTTTTTTTGTTTAGTAAAAAAAAGGCAAGAGAGTCTTTCAAGCTTAAATTCTCCTTTTTAATACTTTATTTTTTCGAAGAAAGAATTTCATAAAATTTCTTCTCGATGAGTAATGCCTTACTTTTCAAAGCATCATCTTTTTTAATTCCACAAATTTTGTTTTTAAAATTTTATTACTTTCAAAACTTTTATCAAGTTTATTATTGGTGGATTTTAAGGATTCCATATGGTTTTGACTAGTAAACATATTTTGAAGCTTCAATTCATCATTTAAATCATTATTTAAAGGATTTAGTTGGGGCTTAGATGGAGAGCTTTCCTCAAATCCCATCAAGAATAAATTGGCTTTCTCCCTTCTTGTTCTTCTTAGCTCTTCTTCAGATTGACTTGACTTGGAGGAGCTTGAGTCATTCTAAGTGGCTTGTATGCCTTATTCTTCTTCTTCTTTCTTTTCAGTATTAGCCTTAGGACAATCAATTTTGATGTGACTCATCTTCCCACATCCAGGACATTCCAGTTTCTCTAGCTTTGCTTAGCCTTTTCTTTGTGGCATCTTTTTTAGCATCCTCTTAAATTGGTTTATTATAAAAGCCACGTCCTCTTTATCCATATTTCATCCTTGATGCTCAATGGTTTAGAGATTGCTTTGAGTGTAACTTTTGATTTTCTTCTACTTGAATACTCCAATAAAGAAGGAGCTTCTATATTCAGACTCATCTCATAATCAATGAGATTTTCTAAAAGCTCATTTAGTGGCATGATCTTTAGGTCCTTAAAATCCTTAAGGGAAATTACCTTGGCAAGCTATTATTTAGGTAGTGATAGGGATTTTTTAGCACCTATTTTGGTTATAAATTAGTAATTTTTCTATTTTTTATAGTTTTTTTTATTTTAGAATTGGTTAAATTTCTATTTCTTTAATTTTGTGCAGGAATTTCTTGAAAATGAGTTGAAATTATGATTTCCATCAGTGTTGTATAGGCCATGCAATGGACCATGCAATGACCAGTAGAGTTGACCAGTCAACAAAAATAGATTCGTAATTAGCAGAATGCACGTGGATCACAATGTGGGCCATGCATAAAGACATACAAGACTTTAGATCTAGATTTTAAAGTTAATTTCAGGTTACCTTTTAAGTGATGTGTGATCTATTTTAGATAAAGAATCCAAATAGAAAAGAGCAAATTTTTACAAGAGAAAAGTAAATCTAACCTCTACACCACATATAAGAAGATTTTGTGAAGATTTGGGAAGTTTTTTCTTTTAAGGTTTTCATTGATTTTCTTTAGTAAGACATGTCTCTTGAAAATTCTTCCGCTCAATTCAATGGATTCTTTCTTTGTTGTTTTTTCTCTTATTGTAGGTTGAACTAATTCTTCAATTTTAAAGATTATGATGAAAGCCCAATATTTATTTCATAATTATATAGAGTGATTTTGATTTAATTATGTTGGGTGTCTTGATTTAATATGTTTAAGCCTAATTGATATTATATATATGATGGCTACATATGTGCAATACTTAAGATTTTAGATGATGGAGTGGAAATAGAACTCTAATTTTAGTCCTAACATATTAAACTAAAAGATTGAGACCACGAAAGTAAACTTGACTTCTAGAGATGTTTAAGGATTATTCATGAAGCTTGATCTATTATCATTAAATTTTGTAAACATATGAGTAGGATAATTTCAATAATATTAGACTCAATATTGCTCAAGAGAGAATATTGAAAAAATTAGAAAAATCCATCTTCAAACACAACTCATTCACATTGAAGATAAAACTTTTGGTATAGTAGTGGAATAGATTTAGGGTGTACCTGGAGTCTCTGGAAATCTTTTACATAAGAGTTTTTCTTTCATTTAAATTTTATTTTGTTAATTTAATTTGGAATTTTTAGATTTTAGGTTAATTATTCTTTCCTAATTTGGTTACTAGATAATGGGAAAATTGACTTCTTATTCGTACTTGTGAGAATCAATCCTTGTGGGAATGATCTGTACTTATCATTATATTACTTGAAGTGACTTGTGCAATTGCAAGGGTTACATATGCAATAAGTAGACATCTCAAAACTTTCTTGACAAGTTCTTTATTGGTGAATGCCTTTTAAGAGCCTTTATTTCTCCAACAATTTAAATGAAGTGATCATACATTCTTGAAATTTTTTTATCTAGCTTCATTAAGAAGGTCTGATGTTGGAAAGTGAGGTTTTTATTTTATTCTCCTTCACTTAATTTGTACCCTTATGCATATCTCCGTCACTTGATTTGTACCTTTATGCATAATTTCCAAGGCCTTCCAAATTTCTTTGATTATAGTCTTCATGCTCATCTTGTTGTATTCACTTCTATTCAAGGCATAAAACAACATATGGATGGTTTTGTCATTAGTTACAACTTGCTTTTCTCCTTTTTAGACATTTCCTTAATTCCTTTTTCCATTTAAGTTCCATTAGCAAATGTCTTCATTGGAACCAATGAACCTTTTTCTATAATTCTCCATAGTTCATTGGATTATGACATAAGGAAGTAATAGATTTTATTCTTCCAATATTAATAGTCAATACTGTTCAAGAAAGGAGGTTTTACCACTATTTGACCTTTTAGTCCATGCTTATTTTGGACTACTACTTGATCATATTCCTTTTGCAATTAATCTTAGAAAAAGGTGAGGCTTTGATACCAACTATTAGACCTAGGTAAGCAAGGCAAGCCACAAAAGAGAGGAGGTGAATTGAGTTATAATTAAAAATTATAATAAGGAGAAGGAGAGTCAAGCATACAAATTTATATTGGTTTGGTAACATGCTTATTTCCATTTCCTAAGCAATCACTTAGGTCATTTTACTTTTCTTTTTTCTCTAGAATAAACTTTTCTTTGTAGGCTAATAAAGAACCTTTACAATTCTATATTTTGGTGAAGGAACAAGAGAGAAAATCCATCCCTTGGTATTTTTCAAGGCACAATACCAAATTTAACTACTTAGTAAAGAAGAGATCTTAAATACATTAGTGCCTAAAAAAATCTACTATTACTAACTTAAAGTTCATTATAAACTCATAAGGCTTTCTTTAAGCTAAAATACAAAAAGCAGCACTAAGAAAGTTTGCATAATAGAAGGTAAGCAAGACTAGGAGGATGCTGAAAAAGATGCCTAAAAAGAAGGGCAAAGATAAGCTTAAACAACTGGAGTGTTTGGATGTGAGAAGTTGGAACACATTAAAATTGACTATCCTAAGGATGGTTAAAGTTACGAGGTTAAGATGATGAGGGCTTTTATTTACCTTAACTTTTAACCAAGTGGTTACTAAAATGTGATGAGTTTCATCACATTTAGTGACCATGTGGCTTGTGGTAGGTAAATGTGAAGAAACTCATCACATTTAGTGATGTGGTTGGTAAATGTGATGAATTTCATCATAATTAGAGATCACATAAAGTAGTCACTATTTAGAGGCCACAGTTTATAGTTTCTAAATCATTGTTATACTCAGCACCATCTATGGCGCCAAACATAGTGACTACATATTGGTGGTTGCTAATTTAGCTATTACTCTGTGATTTTGAAGTGGTAGCTAAATCACCCACCTTGTTTCCCTCCATTTTTAGTGACCACTTAGAGGTCATTCTATGTGATCGCTATATGTTTAGTTAATTTATGGTCATTATTTGATCACAAAATGATAGCTAATTTGATTTTCTTTAAACTTGACTCTAAATGATAGTAGATTGGTCGCTTAGTGGTAGTTAAATAGTCACCATGTTCATTTGGTAACTAAATGTGGTCTCTAAATCAACATTTTTTTTTAGTCTAAGGTTTTCTTTCTCATTGCTTTTTTTTTTTTTTTTCCATTGTTAACTAGGTTTGTTTATTTTCATTGCAATTGTAGTTATTAGCCAAGATATCAAGTTATTACTTTCTAAATAAAAATAAAATCATCATATTTCAGTATTTATTGGCTTTTGCCTTTATGGGACAATATTCACACTCACTATGCACTATTATTACTTGTATGATCCATATACTTGTGGCCATTGACATGTTAAATACTTATTCAGGGGAGACTTTTTAGGAGTTACAAGTTTGTATTTCAGGAACAAGAAATTGGCATTTTTTTCGAGGACAAGTGGTAATTTAATATTGAAAACTTTGATTTAATTCTTAATTTGCAATTTTTCTTTTCTTTTTGTTTAGTTTCAAGTGTAATTCTTTATCTTGTATGCTAAGAACGAGAAGTCTGGGCTGAATAGAATAAGAACTTATACCTTTTGATCTTGAAATTGAAAAAACTTTTAAAGTGAGTAGAAAAAGACAAAGATTGGAAGAGTATAATAACAGGCAACCCATGGCAAACAATCATGAGAATGAGAGGGCTATAAAGGACTAAGGCGTACCATTATTAAATGAACCTCGGCCTAGCATTGTAAGGTTACTTGTTAATGCCAACAATTTTGAAATCAAGGCAGACATTATTCAAATGGTTCAAAACAATTACTTTGGAGGTATACCATATAAAGATCCTCACACTCATAAAACAACATTCTTAGAAATTTTTCATACATTCAAGCAAAATGGAGTCTTTGAAGATGCTATCAAGTTGAGGTTGTTTTCCTTTTCATTGAGAGATAAAGCCAAGTCTTAGTACCATTCATTTGCTCCAAGCTTAATCACCATATGGGAGCAGTTATCACAAGCTTTTCTTACAAGTTTTAGGCACAAGTGAAGACAACTAAGTTGAAGAATGATATCTTTTCTTTTACTCAATTGGAAAGAATCTCTTTATGGGGCATGAAATAAATTTAAGGAATTATTAAGGAAGTGTCCTTATCATGATTTATCAAAGTGTCTTATTTTGCAAATGTTCTATAATGATTTAAGTCCATCGTTGAGGAGTACACTCAATGCTATTATGGGTGGAGCTCTTATGACAAAAATAGAATATGCAACCTATTAATTACTTAAAGAGATGACAAATAATATTTAGCAAAGGCTATATGAAAGATCGATGCCAAAGAAGGTAGCTAGAGTTGTAGAGGTTGATCAATTAATAACTATGTAAACCTAGATTGCCAACATATCTAAGTAAATCAATGGCATAATTTCTCTAACTATGCAAATGAACACTTGTGAGGCTTGTGGAGGAGGTGGCCATATGAGCATAGATTGCTAAGTAGGCAACCCATTTGATTCCCTAAATTATAAGTAAGTAAATTACGTGGGGAATTACAAGCATAGACAAGGCAATTACCCATATTTGAACACTTATAATCCTAATTGGAGGAATCATCCTAATTTTTCCTAGAATGGAAATAACGCCTTAAGACCACCAATACCTCTAGGTTTCCAAGCACAACAGTGCAATATGCAACCTTCTATGCAGCAGTAGGACAAAAAATAAGGTTGGAAGTTGTGATGAAAAAGTTCATTGTCAAAACTAATGAGAGGATGAATGCACAAGATGAAGCTTTGAAGAGGTTGGATGCTAAAATTGACCAAATTAGTAAGCATCATTTTTCATCCATTTACACATTAGAAGTCTAGGTGGGACAATTGGCAATTTCAATCTCTTTTAGTAAACATGGGAGTTTGCCCTCTACTTTAGAGGTTAACCCAAAAGAGCATGTGAAAGCCATCACTTTCAAAAGAGGAAGAGAGGTGGAAGATCAAGCTTGGTGAGTATAAGTAACAAGCAAAGAAAGAAGCAATTCAAGAGGAATAGAAGGAGGAATCACATAAAGAGAAGAAGGAAAAAGCTTACCATCCAACACCACCGGTTCAACCATATGTGCCTCCCATTCCATTCCCTCAAAGATTGAAGAGTCAAAGAGATGACAAAATAGCCAAAGGTTTTGCTAAGTTCCTTGAAGTTTTCAAAAAGATACATATTAATATTTCATTCCTTGAAGCATTAGCTTAAATGTCTTTCTATGTCAAATTTCTCAACGAAAAATTTTAAAAAAATCTTGACAATATCTTATTCTAAAAATGAATTTTATAATTCTCCAAAACATTGTTCTTCAAAATTAAAAGATTCCAAAACCTTATTCTTCAAACTTAAAAGACTCTAAGAAAAGGAAATCTTCCAAACAATCATCTAAAAAAAATATTTCCTCTAATTTGCTACAAGTATGGTCACATTGGTCATTATAAGACAATATTTTACGAAAAATTGATGCTTTAAAAATTTTTGATAAATTAAAAAAAATAAATGATTAACTTATTCCTTTTTTTTTTATAGTAGTTTTGATTTTGAAAATAGACATTTCACTGATGATATTCTTATTCTTTAATTCTCAAGCGAAGAAGTTTCTTTTGAATCTGAAAGGAAAAAAAAAAAACTTGTAATTAGTAAGCCCCTTATACTTGTAATTTAAAAACTATAAATGTAATTTCTAAGGATATTAAACTTTTATTCGATGCTATTAAAAATTTTTGAAAATAAGAAACCTAAAAGAATATTTATTAAAGTTAAAAGAAATTATTTCTGATAAGCTTACTCAAACTAGTTTTGAAAATTATAATTTAGATGACATATTCAAAAGGTTTGATAAAAAGATTAATTCAACTCCTACTATTACTAATTTACAAGAAGAAATTAAAATATTAAGAAAGATATTTTAGAACTAAAGGTTGAAAAATTTTAATTAAACAGAAAATTTTAAAATATCAAGTTTCTAATATTATTAAAATTCAAACTAGTATTTCTAGTATACCAACATCTAATTTAGCAGAAAAATTAAAAGATTTAGAATTAACTAAAAAATGGCCTATTGAAAAATTTAGAAGTATATTTTCTAGAATAATTATTAATTATGCATTATTATGGTAAACTTAGTTGTTAATAATGATTTTAATTTATCTGCTACTGTTATGATTGATTCTAGAGTATATATGAATTGTATCTAGGTAGGATTAATTCCTACAATAGATTATGAGAAAATCACTGAAAGATTGTACATTATTGATGGCAATAGGCTCAAAACTGAACTATAAACTATTAAGTGCTAAAATTTGTAATAATGGTCTTTATTTCAAAACTATTTTTGTCCTTATTAAATCTTACTACTGGTATAATTTTACGTAATTTAAAAGTATATTTTCTAAAATAATTATTAATTATCCATTATTATGGTAAACTTAGTTATTAATAATGATTTTAATTTATCTGCTACTGTTATGATTGATTCTAGAGTATATATGAATTGTATCTAGGTAGGATTAATTCCTACTATATATTATGAGAAAATCACTGAAAGATTATACATTGTTTATGGCAGTAGGCTCAAAACTGAACTATAAACTATTTAATGCTAAAATTTGTAATGATGGTCTTTATTTCAAAACTATTTTTGTCCTTATTAAATCTTACGACTGGTATAATTTTAGGTAATTCTTTTACTGCTTCTATTTATCATTTTAACGTTGAATGGGGCATTATTGAAGCAATTTTTTGTAAAGAAAGTTGTTTTAAATTTGTTCCCTTATGAATTCTAGAGAACTAAACTTATTACAAGATTCTCTCTATTTTTTTATATTGTTTTTTAACACTAGTGAAAGAAGCATTATTAAAGCAATTTTTTGTAAAGAAAGTTGTTTTAAGTTTGTTTCCTTATGAATTCTAAAGAGCTAAACTTATTACATGAATCCTTTATTTTTTTTATATTGATTTTTATCAAAAAATTGATATTAAAAAATGCAAATTAATATTTTAATTAAAGAAATTCATATTTTAAGAATCGATGATCAGATATAGTAACCTAATGTTCAAAATAAAATTAAAGAATTTAGAATTATTACATGATAATAATTGTGTTACTGTCTCTAATGCTTTTTGGTGTAAAAAAAAAAAAATTCTAACTTTACCCTATGTTAAGGACTTTGATAAAAAAAAAAAATTTATTCAAACTAGAGTTAGAATTATTCATATGAATGAAGAACCCTAGGTTCGTTATGTCAAAGAGATCAATGATCTTCTTGATAAAGATCTCATTAAAAAGTTATCAAACCCTTAGAGTTGCTCTACATTTTATATTAATAATGTTGGTGAAAAGGAACAAAGAGTTCCTAGACATGTTATTAACTATAAACCTTTAAATTAAGAAGGTGAAGATGTCACATTTGGTAACAATGCCAAGGGTAAGGTAATTGGCATTAGTACCATAGGTAAGGATGGTTGTTCATTAATTGATAATGTTTTACTTGTTAGTGGTTTACAACATAACTTGTTAAGTGTAAGTCAATTGTGTGACAAAGGTAACAAAGTCACCTTTGATCCTAGGGAATGCCGAGTCACTACTCTATTGGATGATGAGGTCATTTTCAAGGGTGAAAGGAAAGGCAATACCTATTCAATTAACTTAGACAATTTGGCTAACCAATCTTTTAGGTGTCTTATGTCTTTGAGCAATGAAGCTTGGTTATGGCATAAAAGGCTTGGTCATGTAAGCATGAATCTTCTTCAAAGTCTACCCAAATGAGAGTTAGTGGAAGGACTTCCCAAGTTAAATTACTCTAAAGGCAAGACATGTGGTCCATGTCAAATGGGGAAGCAACACCATCCCTCTCATAAAGCCAATAATGTTGTAAGTACATCTAGCCCTCTTCAACTTATCCATATGGACTTAATAAAACCTCTTATGAGCTTTGGAATGGTAGAAAACCCAAAATTGCATACCTAAGAGTATTTGGATGTAAGTGTTATATTTTAAACACCAAGGATAATCTTGGGAAATTTGATTCCAAAACTAACGAGGGAATCTTTTTAGGATATTCCACCTCAAGCAAGGTTTATAGAGTCTTCAAAAAAAGTACTATGGTAGTTGAAGATTCTATAAATGTCGTTTTTGATTAATCTAGTAAACTTGATATTGGGAAAGATACTTTTATTGATAATCTTGTAGGTGAACTAGAAAACCTAGAATTAGAAGATAAAGAAGAAGGTGAATCATCAAGAATGGATGAGGAACCACAACATCAACAAGAAGAAGAACTAAGACAAGGTCTACCTAAAGATTGGAGATTCTCTAAGTATCACCCTAAAGACTTGATCATTGGTGATACATCAAAGGGTGTAAGTACTAGGTCTCAACTTTATCCTTTAGATAACAATCTTGCATTTGTTTCTCAATTAGAGCCAAAATCAATTGATGAGGCCATTGAAGATGAAAGTTGGGTACTTGCTATGCAAGAAGAACTCAACCATTTTGAGAGGAACAAAGTATGGGAACTTGTCCCTAGGCCTAAACATCATCCAATTATAGGTAGTAAGTGGGTGTTTAGGAACAAGTTAGATGAGCAAGGTGTCATCGTTAGAGACAAGGCTAGATTGGTTGCCAAAGGATACAACCAAGAGGAAGGCATAGACTATGATGAAACCTTTGCTCCCGTAGCAAGATTAAAGGCCATTAGGATTCTCTTAGCATTTGCATGTCATATGAATTTTAGACTTTTCCAAATGGATGTTAAGAGTGCATTTTTAAATGGCATCATTGAGGAGGAAATTTATGTTGAACAACCTCCCAGTTTTGAATCACATTGTTTTCCTAATCATGTTTTTAAACTAAACAAAACCTTATATGGTTTAAACAAGCTCCAAGAGCTTGGTATGAAAGGCTTAGTTTGTTTCTTTTACAAAACGATTTTGAGAAAGGAAAGGTTGATACTACACTATTTGTGAAAAAGCACAAGCATGACACTTTAATTGTCCAAATCTATATTGATGGTATTATCTTTGGTGCTACTAATGAATCTTTTTGTAAGGAATTTGCTAAGTGTATGACTAGGGAATTCAAAATGAGCATGATAGGAAAGCTCAAATTCTTTCTTGGTCTACAAATCAAGCAACTCAAAGAAGGGATCTTCATCAACCAAGCCAAATACACTAAAGAGACTATAAAGAAATTTGGCATGGAAGGATGCAAGGTGGCAAAAACTCCAATGAGTAGTACCATCAAGATAGACAAGGATGAGTCGGGTACGGTAGTAGATGAAAAGAGATATCGAGGTATGATCGAATCTCTACTTTATCTTACTGCTTCTATGCCAGATATAATGTTTAGTGTTTGTATGTGTACTAGGTTTCAATCTTCACCTAGGGAATCTTATTTGAATGCTGTAAAGAGAATTTTCAAATATTTACATGGCACTATTCACTTAAGACTTTGGTATCCTAGGAACTCTTCCTTTAGCCTAGTAGGGTATTCAGATGCGAATTAGGCAGGTAGTCTTTTAGATAGAAAAAGCACTTCTGGGACTTGCTAATTCATAGGAGAATGTCTAGTCTATTAGTTTAGTAAAAAGCAAGTATTGGTTGCCTTGTCCACCGCGAAAGCTGAGTATGTGGCGGCGGGTTGTTATTGCACCCAAGTTCTTTGAATAAAACAACAATTAAAGGACTTTGATAATGTAATTGATCATATTCCTATTAAATGTGACAATACTAGTGCTATTAATCTTTCAAATAATTCAATCCAACATTCTAGAAGTAAGCATATAGATATTAGGCATCACTTTCTTAGAGATCATGTGCAAAACGGTGATGTTGTGTTAGAATTCATTGACACTGATCATCAACTTACAGATATTTTCACTAAACCTCTAAATGAAGAGAGGTTGAACTTCATTAAGAGAGAATTGGGAATGCTTGTTGGAAGCTCCCTCGAGTGAAAATTCTTGTTTGATCATGTGGGATATGTGTGTGTGATATGTTTGATTGATGATTGATATGGAAGGTTTTATTATTTGTTTCTAGGGATCACATGTTTTTTCAAAATTTTCATTCTTATCCTTGATGACTCGCAATTCAAAGTCACTATTCCTTCTTCACGGTCACAAATTACAAGTCAACTTTACCTGCTGTCAAATGTCAATTTGCAGTGGCAAAAATCACTCTCCATCTAGAATTTTATCAGCTTTTCAAAATTCTGACCGTTGCAGCACACATTCCTGAGGAAAATTTGTCTATTAGTCACATTTTCCAGAATTTGCGGTTGCGACTGAGGAAATCGCAGACGCGAATTATAGTAACTGACTTACATTTATTAGATTTGATTGCCAACCATTGCCAACCCTTCATTTAATCAATTTATAGTCGTTGGTTACCTTTTTCACACCCCTTAAAGCCTATAAATACCCCTTTAAATAGTGTTTTCATCACAACTTCAATATACAAACCTCCAAATCTCCTAATCTCTCAAATCTTCCCTCTATTTCTCAAGCATTCTTCATAGCACCAAAGAAAGCATCTAGAGTAGACAAGGGTAAGGGAATAGCGCAACCCTCTGCTCCTCCTCCTCTCCTCAACATGACGGGAGTCACTCGTGAAGAAAAGAATAGGTACAAAGCCAATCTCTCCAAAACCATCCTCCCTAATAAGATTCCATCTTCATTTCTGCTAGAGTCCCTTAGACTCACCAACGAATCCGAGCATTCCTATTCAACCTTGGCTAGAATGACTTTATCCTTGGCGCGAAACCTGGATACGAGGAGATAGTTCGAGAGTTTATGTGCACGGTTCAATTAAGCCATAAAATAGAGTCTCCAGCGGGACAGTACGGTATGACATTCCAAGCCTTCGGTGATCCCTACTTCATCACCTTTGAGCAATTGTCCAGCCTCTTTACTTTTCAAATCGGTGAGCACATTCCTTTTGTCATTGCTGCTCTTGATGTAATTTATTCAGAGTTTTGGGCTGAGATTTCTATAGAGGCTAAACACGACCCAAGGTCTTCTTTGGCAAAGCATATAAAGACCTTGCCCTTCTGGATTCTCCACCAAATAATTACGTTCTCCATCAATGCCAGGGGAGATGGGAATGAAAAAGTCTCGCAGAAGGATCTTGCGTTCCTCTTCTGCCTAGAAAAGAATAAGCCTATCCAGACCGATAGGTATCTAGTGGATCAATTGATTCACATGAGCACCAAGCCAAAATGTCAATTCTTGCTTCCATTGCATGTCATCGCTATCTACCACTTTGTGGGCGCTCCAGATGAGGAGAAGGAAAAACTTCTCACCAAAAAAATATCTACTGTCACATAACTATTTGGATCTCACCTACCTCGTCAATGCCAAGGTAATATATCTTGACTCCTACGCCTATCTGCTTGGCGCTTATGGTGCACAGCGAATGGAGAGCTCTCACGTATCTAAGAGAAAGTGCCTCCACTTAAAGAGGTTCCTTCTTCGGCTCCATATGCTCCTCCTCCACCAAAGCCAAAGGAAAAAGTATCCCTCTCCACCATCAATAACAAGCTTGATGAGCTTATGCAGATGATGAAGAGACGATCGCTATTCCTCTCCCACCTCCACAGCGACATGGTGGATCTTAAAGAAAAACTTGGAATTCCTCCTTGCCACCTCCCCGACTTTATGAACTTTAATGATACACAAGATAGGGATGAAGGTGTGGAAGATGAAGATGAGGTTGAAGGTGGCATCCAAGAGCCCGATGATAACTCGTTTGGATATGACAGTGATTCTCCAGTTTTTCAGTTTGTAGGTTTCTCTTAGTACTTTGTTTTTTCTTTGTTTACTTTTTGTAATCAAAATTGTGATCTCACATTTAGTATATCTATAAAAGGTTGTTCTTTTTTGCATATCTTTGTGTTAAGAAATTACTTTTATCTTTATGATTAATATTTATTCCTTATATGCTTTTGCTTCTTGCTCATACTTATGTTCCTTAATCATTTATACCTTAAATTTCCCTTTAATTATCTTTCGTCTTATCTAACCTTTTTGATCTTGCCAAAGGGGGAGAAATAAGATAAGATAAGATACAAGTAAAAAATAACTATTTAAGGGGGAATGAGTGCATGAGTTGAGGGGGAGCAACTTAACGCAACTTAGAAATCATTTCACACTTAGACATATTTGCTAAGCTATGATTCAATTTTACTTTTCTGCACTTATTTTTTACTTTGGATCAATCTAGGTTGTCAAAATCAAAAGGGGGGAGATTATTGGACTAGGATGGTTAATCCTAAGTCTATAACCTCTTTTGATCTTGACAAAGAATATTGATCATCACTAATATTTCAAATAAGTGTTGATTTTGCAGAAATAGGTAAATCTCTCAAGAACAAATGAAAGGAATCAATAAACTCCAAAGTGACATGTAAATCGCGACCGTAATCTAGGATTCGCGACCGCAACTCATGTTAAGACATGTTAAAAATCAAGCAGACAAAATCGTGGAGCCATTCTCGGCCTCGACATATGGAGAAGAAGAAGCCCAAAATGTGACAGATGAATTCACAATATATGTCACGCCCTAGTCGCGACCATGAATTTCAAAGTGACTCAAGAAGGAAGCAAGTCCATAACCACAACTTGACAAGTGTCCTAGAAGACTGTTGGAAATCAAATTTCGGGGAGGCGTATTGTTGGTATCGATCGCGAATCTTGAGGAAGAAAAATGACCACTTTTGACTGATGAATTCGCATCCTCTGTTGCGTCCTATACAAGAAAACTCGCGACCATGACTTCTGAAAGTAGGTGAAAGACAACGACTATATTTTCCTGGTGAACTAATTAGAAGCTGCTACGTAGACTAGCCATTAGACACAAACGGGATTTGCTTTGAGGAATTTGGATTTCATAATAGTAAAATGGCAGTAACGACCGTGATTTCATCCTGACAAGCATTTAATGCATAATCTGCCTAGCATGTCTCAAAGATTTGATGAGCTATGATATGCAACATCTCTTTGGTGAAGTTTAGGTATAAATACTCCACCAAACAACCATGAATAAGGTTGCTAAGGAATTTATTAGAAGTGATTAAAGTTCTCAATCTTTTCTACTCATTTCCTTCATTTTCTTTATGAAATTGTAATTGTTAGGTGTGAGCATTAAACACCAAGTTATAAGGTTGTAGCGTTAGCATGCTAAAACACTATAAGAAAGGTTTAAGTGTGAGCCTAGTGAAACACTTGAGTGAGGTTGTGTGTTAGCCTAAAAACACTTTGTTGTAACGTTGTGTGTGAGCCATCAAAACACAAGTTGTACAAGTTGGGTGTAAGCTTGAAAACACCTTGAGATAGTAAAATACCCAATTGGTTAATTGGGGAGTGGATGTAGGGTCTATTATACCCGAACCATTATAAATTGGTTGTCTCCATTCTACTCTTTCTAGTTCCCTTTTCTTTGTTTTTTGAAATTTTATACACCAATTCAACCCCTTTCTTGGTGCCTAGGGACAATAAGATCCATCTTCATCTCTGTATTAGATATGTCTATTGTACAATTAGAGTAGTTGTTGGCTCTTTGTACCTATCCATCACCTATAAATGCCCCTTCCATTTGAAGCGGAGAGGAGGCTTAGAGAACCCTAACAATCTCTGCCAAGATTTACTCTCAAAGTATGATTAATGGAAAAGCCCTAAACCGTTACTCACCCTAACGTATTCCAAGGTGGAATAAGGCCTTAATCTTGCATCTCTTATGCATTCCTTAGCATTTTATAGGATATTAGATACACGGTGTGCCTTTAAGGGTAAAAGAACATCAAAGAAGGCACCCATAAACCCCTATTCGCTTCTTCTTTTTGCTTTTATTTTCCTTTCTATTTTCAAAGCATAGGATTGGGGCTTTACAACATTAATGTAGGCTGAAGAGCCTAAATAGTGGTTTATACAACCTTAGTTTCCTTGGCATAATTCTGCAAAACCCTTCTCTTCCCATTTAGGTTTCCTTTTATTAAAGTAATCTTTTATGG
The DNA here is from genome assembly GCA_949677035.1 of Omphalea diandra. Lineage (NCBI taxonomy): Eukaryota > Viridiplantae > Streptophyta > Magnoliopsida > Malpighiales > Euphorbiaceae > Omphalea > Omphalea diandra. The sequence goes on from CATIWR010062668.1 coordinate 16,229, forward strand.
CTTTTTATCACTCCAATGGTAGAATAAGATGATGCTAAATGGCCAAGGACCCATATTCACTTCAAAAATGATGTTTTAATAGGTTTTGAAATGGTTTTTATGGTTTATTCAATCTTAGTATTCATGTCCTTTCATTTTGCTCTTATGTTAATCACTTTAAGGCAGTGACTAAATGAAGAACCTATGGTTATAAGGATCTTAGGAGCTTCTCTTGCAATTGTAGTTATACTTAAAGCATCTAAAAAGTATCTTAGTCATGTACCCTTTCTCTGATCTGCATTTTTGTCTTCTTGATAATTAGTAGTGCTTATGGATGCTTAGATCTTTAAAATCAATGAGTGGAAGGGTTCTTCAACCTTAAGATATCTATTTTGTGGTGACATTTACCTTAGGCCATTCAGCATAATCTAAGTATTCCTTGCATTCCATGTTCATCCCTTTGATTGTTCACGATTCATGCATTTTGATTCTATTTTGCTTGCTAATTTGTGATGCCGAGAAGCAGTAATAAACTTAGATGTGCGTTTAGGCACCCTTATATATGACAAAATGGTAATGTGTGTTATGCCTATTCCTTATGTTTTGAGTTATTTAGTTTGTCTCATGTTTGTTTCATTTACTAACTTGTGCATTTTCTTAGTGTAGGTGTTTTGATTGAATGAAACCATGATTGTGGTCTTATTCATCATCGCAAGTGATTAGGTATGAGTGTGTCATGAATGGATGATAATGCATACTAAATCCCTATGCCATATCATTTACCCCTATCCTCTATTGATTATGCGTGGTATGGATGAATAAATTGATGATATGCATGCTAATCCCTATGCCATGATGCGTGACCCCTCTCCCCTTTAGATTGATGAAATGATTTGATTGGCTTGCTTGCATAAGAAGCATGTTTAGGACTGTTAACCAGACTAATCAATAACTTGGCTAAAATATTAAAAGTGAACCAAAGATGCTTAAGGGTCATACCCTAATATCTACATGTTTTAAGGTGCCTAACCGGTTCTCTAAGTCATACCTAATTTTCAAGCCCATTCTCTAATGGGTAAAGATAACATGGGCCTTTTAGTTGACTTAGATTGGGTTCAAATTTTATCTTCCCTATATTTTATCTCGACCACAGTTAGGTGGTGACTCCATATTTCCTAGCGATGGTACCAGCGTGTCGCCATCCATTTTGGTGCCCTAATGATCACCATATTGGATTTAAGGCTTTGAACTAATGCAAAGGCTAAAAAAATCCCTTGTAGATCCAAATTTGCATCATACCAATGTAAAGACCCTCATCCTCTTAATCCCCTATTGATCGATAAAAGGATGGAGTCACAAGCAAGATTTCATTAGTTTGAGTGAAACCACTGAGGTGCTCATAGTGGTGACTCCACTAGGGATTAAAAATTGACTTCACGTTCAATCTCTAGTTCAATTTTAATATTTTTAAACTTGTTATTGAGTAAGTCCATTGCATTCATGTGGCCATCACACTTCACCATGAGAACTAGGTTTTCCTTAGACAAACTGATGGTTATCTAAACCTAAGACTTAAGCCCCATTTGGGTTGAGGAGATTGTGAGGAGGATTCATCACTCATGAGCCTAATACCTTTATTTATATCAAATAAGGGATTATGACAATTGCCCTCCATATAGGGCCTATCAACTATAACAACCTAGCCATTAGGCGCATGTAAAAGCCAATAGTACCTTAGAATAAGGCACCCCACTTGTTTGCATTTCATCTTCAAATGACAGTGAAAGTCCTAAAAAAACATGGTTAGGTATCCTTAATGTCAGCACAAATATTATCCCACCCCTTTTGATGTAACTATCTCCCACATGTAAATACTTGTACATCCCCTTCCCCATCTTGTATCTACTATCAATGTGTATCGCTCTCTCCTAAAAGGTATATTTTTCCTTCCACTTTATTTACATGTTCTTAACACAAATGAGTTTTTCTTTTAGTACCTTTGTGTATATGTTCTTTTGAGACTTTAACCTTTATTGGTTCAAGATGACACCTGCACATTCTTTACCCCACTATGGTATAAGAATGAGGCCCCACCAAGGATAAAGCCATTAGACCTCGTGTGTGGAAGGAATAAGGTTGGAAGGATTTTCTGTATGAATGATATATGGTAACACACACACATGCATTGATTACTTATTCATGCATCATACTGATAACCCTTGCCTTGTAGCTATAGTAGTTCCATCCAAACCCTTATGGAAGATAAGGGACAACTGGCTTGTTAGGAAGAGTAAGACACCGAGTTTGAGCTAAAAAGTGACTTAATCATAGAATTGACCATATCGCCTATGGTCCTAGAAAAGATGATGGCTGACTTCAACTGTAAGATGGAGGAGAGAATTGTCGAGGAGGTGAACAAGCACATTAATGAGATTCTAAAAAAGGGGGTACCTTTACTAATAAAATTGACAAAGGGAAAGTACTAATGAAAGTGTCCCAACTCATAGTGATTCATGATGATCTATTTGGGATGAAGGACTACCATGAAAGTAAGATTATAAGGAAATAAGGAGTACTACTACTCTCGACAAACTTGTAGAGAATCAAATGGAGAGTACTTGATTTAATGACTTCGCTTAATAGTTAGAGAAAATATAAAAGGCTTTTAGTGCCAAAGGTTTGGATAAGGGAATAGACATTAAGGAATTGCTTGCTTATAAGCCCGTGAGGCTTGCAACTAATTTTTGTATGCCTAAACTTCCCAAATTCATGAGGATTCAGAATGCTAAGAAACAAGTCCATTCATATTGTGCAATTATAAAGGCATTTAGGATTATGATAAACACAATGTTATAGCTATTTAAGTTATCATTGGAAGGGTCTGTTAAGATGTGGTACGTTAACTAGCAAAAAATTATTTAAAAAGAATGGAAGGAGTTGGCAAAAGCTTTTAAGAGGCACTATGCGTGTAATTCAGATTTAGAGGTCACATTATAGGATTTAGAATCTTTGAAGCAAAAAACTGGTGAGAGCATTAATGACTACATCAAAAAAAGAAAGAAGATAACTTCAGAAGCAACCACAAGGCCTACGAAGAGAGAAAATTAGGATGATTGTTAAAGGGGCTCTACTTGATACTGACACCTAAATATAGGGAATGTTGGTTAGGAACATTAAAGACCTTCGAGAAGTAGGTTTGTAAGCTAAAGAATTGGAATCTAAGTCAAGAAGATGGTATGGGGGAAGAAGAAGTGCCCTTTCTTAGCCTTAAGCTGAGGGGAACATGATGACTGATTTAAATGCAATAAGAATGCTCAGACAATTCATTGGTTTGGGAATGCCTCTGTCTATGATGTAGTAGAAGAAGAGGTTGCTAAAGCCTCTAACACTGAGACCATTTTCTAATCCATTGCCTAAAGGCTATGACACCAATGCTTACTATGTTTTTCTTCAAAGAGTAGGACACAATATTAATGACTAATACAGACTGAGATATGAGATTCTATATCTCATCAACAATAAGTTGATTGTCCCACCAAATTTTGGAAAGCCTAGCATACAAGGGAATCCTCTCCCAAGCTATTATAATGTTCCTCCCCTAAATCATGGGACATTCATGATAGATTCTAAAATTCCCAAGGAAGTTGTTATTACTACTGTCAAAAAGGTCATAAAGGAGACATTAATTATTTACACTCTTAATCCCTAGGAAAGTTCAAATGAAGAAATATAGTAAGAGTAGAGAAAGAGGATGATCTAGCTATTGAATGAGAGTGATGAAGAGAAAAAAGTGAAACAGGTAAGCCCTGTGACATGCAACGAGAAGTATTACCCTGACAGATAAGCCCCTAAAGAAATAAGGGTTGAAAAGAAGATAGATGAACTCATTATGAAGGGCAAGGAAGATGACAATCCAATTGTCAAATATTTGAAGGAAATGCTAGCCTAAATCAGTGTGTGGAGTTGCTTATCATCTCTCAAGAATATAGGAATGCTATGGTTGAGCCTTTATCAAGTTTGATTATCTCAAAAGAAGTTACTATGATGGATGTTGTTATATTCATAATATATAAGGGTAAAATCATTATCTTAGATAATGATCTACCTATAAAAGGAAGGAATCATAACTTGACCTTGTTCATCAGAGCTAAGGTGATGAGGAGACACATACCATGTGTGATGATTGATGATGGGTATGGGATTAACATCTACCCATTGAAGTTACTACATAATTTTACTTTGTTCAGTAAGATTTGGAAGCTTTTAACAATGTCATTTAAGTTTATGATGATAGTAGGAGACAAGCTTCAAGTGTGTTCAAGACCTCGGTTAAGACAAGCATAGTGGATGCAATGATGAAATTTATAATCTTAGACATTTTGATTGCCTTCTTAATTTTGTTTGGAAGACCATGATATTACCCATTGGGTGGTTCACTTTCCATTGTTCACTAAAAAGTTAAGATTCCTTAGAAATGTGAGATTGTGACCATTTATGCAAAGGTTGGGGAGATTGTACCAACTCAAAGTGTGGTTGTTATACATCTTTGAGGGTTTCAAATTACTGGAGTCACTGATAAATAGGTTGATAAAAAGTAATGGAAATTATGAAAAACATGAATTTTCTACCAAGACAGGGATTATGGAAAAATTTTGCTGCCATATCAGAGTTCCAAGAGATTCCACTCAAACTATGAGAAAAGAATTGTGGTACTATGGTGAGGGATCAAAGCTAAAAGTGAGGGACTTACTTGGATTGCTATCAAATTTCATTGTGAAAGAAGGGGAAGTTAATGAAGAAGTCATGTAGGAGGTTGTTGAGAATGAGAAGTCACCAAGCAATTATATGGATGAACTATAGATGACTTTTTTTTTTTTCTAAATAGATGTTGGCGAGTTGGGATATCAAAATCTTTGAGATCCATCAAAATAGGAGGATAAGGATAAGAAGAGAAAAAAAAGGGCAAATAGATTTTAAGGGTTGAGGATGATCATAAGCCAGGCCATTTTGTGGCTCTATATGGTCCTCAGTCTACATGGCAATGGAATGATAAAAAGGGGGACACTGATGAAGAGATAAAGTATTTGTTGGATCAAAAATTTTGAGTTGTTAGGGAAGATTATGCAAAGGAGGAATCTGACTTAATAAAGTAGAGCTCACCCTTCGTGGATCTAGAATTAGAGTATATTGTGATGTGTAAGCTCACTAAAGCTACCTAAAGGGGGATAAAATTGAAAGATATTGAGGATGTGATTATAAACTCCATCGAGGAAGTGGGTAATAAGGAAACATAAGGTCATGAGATAGCGATTGAGCCAACCATGATAAAAAGGGCAACACTTTGGACATATTTTTTAAAGAATTAGATAATGGATGAACATATGAAATAGAGTCTTGTAAGGATTGTCAAAACTGCCATAGGAATCAAAGATGGAGTAGGGGATAAGGATGGAACAAGTGCTGCACATGGTAACAACATAGGCATTTTGGTTGAAAGGGAGGAAAATGATAAAATAGCACAGGTAGAAGAGGCACTTGTTGTTACAATAAAGGAAGTTGTATTTCTAGATTCTATTGATGTTCTTATTTATAGTCTATTTGAGGATAATGATGTATTTCTTTCTTAGTTTAAGATAATGAATGATGAGTTCACTTACTTGTATGATGTGTTTCCTAATGGTAGTGTCGTCGTTTCATGAATATATTTAATTATGTGCATAGCACTATATTTAACCTTAGCATGTAGGAAAATCCAAAAAATCTTATTCATTACCAGCGATGTCACACTAGAGGAGTGAAGAAGGTTTGAACAAGTACTTAGGAAATATTAAAGGGTTTTCGCTTAGACATATAAAGACATCCAATGGTTGATAGGCAACTTATAAAACCTAGAATTATAACATGTCCTTATGACCTATCCTTACATAAAACTAGTAAAGTAAAAGCTTTAAAGGATGAGACCTGAGTTAGCCCAATTGGTTAAGCAATAAGTAGCAAAGCAATTGAATGCCATGTTTCTGGAAGTCATAGATTACCTTGAATAGCTAGCCAACACAATACCGATATCAAAAAAGGATAGAGAAGTGAGGATGTGTGTATTGGCTTCAGCAGTTTGTATAAGGCATGTCTAAAGGATGATTTTCATTTACCACACATAGACATGCTAATTGATAGTGTTATAACTTATGTTTTGTATTCCATTATGAATGGGTTCTTTAGGTATAACTGGATTCTCATGTCTATCATAGATAAGGTGAAAATGGCTTTTATCATAAAGTGGGGGACGTATTACTCTAATGTGATGTTAGTTGGGCTAAAAAATGCGGGAGCAACATACTAGTAAATGGCAACTGCCCTATTGAACTACTTGATCCATAAAGTGGTGGAAATGTATGTAGATGGCATGATGGTGAATTAAAAAACAATGGAAGGGCACTTTGAAGCTTTAGAGATATTTATGAAGAAAGTCAACAAGTATAACATGAGGTTAAATCCTAAAAAGGCATATTCAAGGTCACTTCTAATAAGCTTATAAGGCATGTGGTTAGTTAAAAAGGAATCAAAATGGATAAACAATTTGGGATATGCCCACATCAAAGATGGATAAGGAGATTTAAGATTTTATAGGTCGCTTACAGTACATTACCGAGTTCATAGTGAGACTAACTCCCATTTGTGAGCTGATCTTCATGTTATTGAAGAAGGAAGCTATTAAGGAAGGACCAACCATCAAAGTGGAACAAATAGTGTCAAAAGGCCTTGAAGAGGAAAAAAATGTAACTAAACTATAGGTATTGAAGCCATCAAAGCTCAAAAAACCATTGATCTTTTATTTGATAGTAAAAGATGGCTTTATTGGTGCAATGTTAGCTCAAAAAGATGGAACATGGAATGAACATCTAATATAATATCTTAGTAAGAAATTATTGTCCTATGAAGTAAAGTATAACTAGGTGGAGAAAACTTATTTAGCGTTGGTATGGGCAATAAATAAATTGAAGCATTATTTCTATTCATACTATGTGGAAGTGGTTTTAATGCTTGATTTGTTCAAGTACCTAAATAAAGCCTCATCCTTAACAAAAAGATTGGCAAAATAGTTGATCCTATTGACCAAGTTCAACTTCAAGTATATGGCAAATAAGGTGATGAAAGAGGGCGTCAATCTTAGAGTATTTGGCACATCAACCTCTTGAAGAAGGAAAATCTAAACTGCCTCATTTCTCAAATAAAGGACTAGGGGTGATTGAGCTTCAAGAATGAATAATATACATTGATGAGGCTATAAACAAGAAAGGTGCAGGTGTTTGGGTAATTTTGATTTTGTCGGCAGAGGAGCTCTTTTTTATAGCTAAAAAGCTAGACTACAAAGTTACAAATAGCATGGTTGAGTATGAGGCTTGCATACTCAATCTTAAAATCTTAAAGCAAATAAGGGTAAAGATAGAACAGAGGTGTTTGAGGACTCATTAGGCATCTCATATATAACATATGAATGGAAACTGAAGTAAGAATAATTTGGCCCATAACTAGAGTATATAAAGGGATTTATGCAAAATTTTGATATATGAAGGTATTTAGAGAATAATGAATACCTCAAAAAGGCTGAGAAGAAGGATAAGAATGTGATCTAAAGGTTATCTTCATAGTTTATGGTTTATGATGGGGTAATGTACACAAGAATGCTCGATGAAGTTTATTTACAGTGTGTGGTGAAAGAAAAGGCTATTAGAATGATGAAAGAGGTGTATGCAAGGGGTTAAGGTCCCCACTTGAATGGTAAAGTGTTGGCAAAGAAAATTTTGGCATTAGGATATTATTGGACAACTAAGGTTGGTGATTGTATTTAGAAGGTTCAAAATTGTCATAAATGTTTGATCCATAGTAATCTTCATCATTTACCACCCGTTGAGCTATAGAATATGACCTCACTCTTGCCATTTCTAGCATCAGGTATTGACATGATTAGAGAGATATGATTAGAATTTATAAAGGGACATAAGTATGTTATAGTAGTAGTGGACTATTTCTCAAAGTGGGTAGAAGTTGAAGCCTTTTATAAGTTAGGGGCAAAGTATAAGGCACGATTCATTGTGAAAAACCTCATCTACCACTACATTATGCCACACCATGTTGTCATAGATAATGGCATCCATTTCCAAGTAGGGGTCGAGGTCCTGTTAGGAAAATATAGCATAGTCCATCATAAGTCATCACCTTATAGGCCATAAGCCAATGAAGCAGTGGAAGCGGTAAATAAGAATATGAAAAACATCATTGTCAATATGGTTAAAATATATAAGGATTTGTCTGAGATGTTGCCATTTAGCCTATGGGGTTATCAAACTATGACAATGGAATAAACTACGTTGATGTTGTACTCCTTAATATATGGGATGGAGGTGGTATTACTAATTGAGCTAAAGGTGAAGTCCTTATAAGTATTCATTGAATCTAGCATTTCTAAGTACCAATGGATGCAGAGTATACTTGACAACTAGCTCTATTAAATGATAAGAGGTTGAAGGCCTTGTACCACATCTAACTATATGAGGCTAGGATGGCCCGCACATTCAACAAAAAAGTCAAGCTGCGCATGATAAAGGTTAGTGATATTGCACTGAGGTAGTTTGACCCTAGACTCAGGATCCTTAAGAAGAGTTCATTACATACTTAGAAGGCCCTTGTATGGTTAAACAAATCTATTATAGGGACACAATGAAATTAATAAATATAGATGGGAATGAATTTACTAAGCTAATGAATTAGACCAATTAAATAAGTATTTTCATGTGAGGTGTGATAAAAGTAAAATATCCCATTAAGCTAAAAACCCAAATGATGGTTTAGGTAAAAGTCAAGGCATAATGATAATAAGAAAAGAAAAAAGAAAAAAAAGAAGAAGAAATAGAAGAAAATAAGGAATATTAAGTTATGCTTATTAAGTCAAAAACCCAAAAGGGTGAAGGAGCAACCGCTAAACTGAAAACTAGCACGATCTAAGCAAAAATTAAGGCAATAGAAAATATAATAATAATAAAAAGAAAATAAAGAAAACCAAGCGAGAATCACAAGAAAAGATGTTGCAAAAGTAACTTTACCTAAAGCAATAACAGCCCCTATAAAAGAATACTAACACCAAGAGCTACACTACCGAGTCCCATGATGGTCTCACCTAAGATCGTCGATATGGGGGTCCTCTCTAATTCAGCTACCTTTAAGAGGTATAATATGTAGATTTATCTCTCCATCCTCTCTCCACAATAAATACTCACCCATCAGAATGGCTGTCGTAATACTAGACTAAGTCACCCAAATATGATCGCTATAGGGGTAGAGAATGATGAAATGAGCCATGAAGACATTCTTCTTGGCTAAAGAATACCTCAACACCTCTTCATATCATACATCAAATAACTCTATCATCTTTTCAACATGTAGGTAATCCAGCTAAGGTAGCACAATCTGGATTGCGATTATGACATGACAACTGAGAATAGCACCAAACTCCTCTAATAGGGGGTAAATCTCTACATCCCTAAAGTGAAAGGTATAGGTGGTGGAATCCCATAACTCACAGGGTGTCCGTAGGATGTGCACATTAAGATGGATTGAAGAAAGATAACAAAGAGCTGAAAGAGTCGCCCATGGTAGGTCAAGCCAAATTTAGGTTGGGAGAGACCTTTGAAATGTTCTTGACATTGTTTGGGGCCTATAAAATATGGATGTGAAGGACATTCTAAATGGGTATTTATAAAAGAAGTGTGATTTATATGCCATCAGCTAATGCTTGTAATGGATATTTTTTTAGTAATGTCATGGTTGCATTTTATTAAATATCTATTTTATTTATGTATAAATGATAAATTCCATAAATACTCAATTTTACCTAATGTCATCATGTGACTTAATGGTAAAACCTTTAGGTGTAAAGAATGGTATTCTATATTATCCTTGGTCAGTCATTATTGTCAGGATAATAATGAAAAAAGACTAGTATGTGTTTTGATTGATGACTATGTTTTACTAGTTAAAAATATGTGATATTAAGTCAAACACATTTATACATATTTAGGAAACATTGTATTAGACTGACTAGCTATGAGAACACTTCATGGATTAATAGTCATAAGTGATTTTTCATGTTTTCATATGGACCGGATGATCATCCAAACTAATGTTGGACACAAATTAAATCATAGAGAGGAATATGAGTAATTAAGAAAGAATTTGTCCCTCATATAATCATGAGAAATATATCTCTAGACCCCTCAATAAGTGAGACTGAAGAGATTGCATGGTCATGTAGTAATGAATTGATAAAGGCTATTAATGTCATTTTACACTAGTCTAATTGAAGATCGAGAAAGAATTGAACTATATAAGGATGACATAATCCATGTCGTATGTTCAATTTAGATATAATGTGACAAAAGGATTATAATACTACTTGCAAAGTAGGTTAGGTCATATCATTAAGTTTCATATAATTTGGGTAGTCAGAGGCCACTTATGACTTATAAGCCAAAATAGATTTTGGGTCACTATCAACATTATGTGAACCTACAAGATCACACACTTAGAATGAGACTAAATTAGAGATATTATCTAAATTATTAGGTATCTATTTCATTTCAAAAGGTTAAAATGAAATAAGATATTTTTTTTTATTGTATCTTTTAAGAAATAGAATTGGCATAAAATATCTTAATAATTATGATATTATACACATTTTAGGGTTTTCAAAAATAATAATAACAAAGCATTAACATTTTGAGAAAACATTTTTAGAGAGAGAAAAACCCTAATGCTAGATTGGTAAGATTTGAATCCTTTACTTTCAGTTTAATCAAATTGCATGGATCCTTAATGAGATTATTTCTATAAAAATTTTTATTTTTTCACTATGCATGTTCTACGACGCCCAATAGTGGTGTCAAGGCCACTTATGGATTTGATTAAATTGAATTTGATGTTGTTTTATGTATAACTATTACATATGTGAGCATGAATGTGTTGTATTGAAAATTGTTTCAATGGTTTGACGATAAATGAATTTATTTAAGGACAATTTGATTAATTTGCATGAAAATAGAAACCATACATTAATTAGAATATTGTGTTTTATAGTTTAATATGATTAAATGATTTAATCGTGTTGATTTTATTAATGTGATTATAGTTTCTTATGATCTGTTATTAATTTGATTAATATAGTTTAACAAGATCTTGGTATTTTATTTTTCATCTTATTAATCATAGTGGATTGATTAAGTACTAATCAATGCTAATCTATTTCAAATATATTAATCCTTTTATTAAAGAGTCAATTTAATCATTAAATGAGAATAATCTATTTTGTCCTTTTTTATTGAAACACTAGATTTTTAGGATGAAACTACGGTAGTCCTTTTTATAGTTTTGGTAAACTTTGAAATTCTTATAGTTTAGATAAAAAAAACTTTGATTATGATATTGAATTTATCTTTTGAATGTATGGTATGCTATTTTAATTTATTCATGTCTATTGTGTATATACATTCCCTTTTGAAAAAGTACATAGTGATTCACAAGCCTAAAATATAATGGACACTCTACCAAAAAATGTATAGGAAAAATGGTCGGTATAAACATCTTGAACAATCTATATTGCCTTATAGTACTGTTTATAGTTGTCATGTATTAAGCACTTTCTCTTCATTCTATAAATACCCGTCCACATGTGAAACTCCCAAAATTGCCATTTTCACCTTTCTAAACATGGCTATAGCATTTTTAAGGTCTCACCCATCCCAAAGTTGGTAAGATATGCCTTAGGCGAGCCTCTAAGCTCTCTGTTACCTCTTATCTGTCTAACTTGACTTAGATTTTCTTTAGGCAACTTGAGATTTTATAGGATCCTACTACCCATTCTTTCCATTTTAGAGACACTGAGATTTGCTCCCTACTAGAAGAATTTGATGCCTTTCTCAACTATCGTGTCATGGCCACAAATTAGATTGCCTTGCCATGCCTGGGTTACCCTCACATTTAGAAGATGATAGAGTTATTTAATCTATGGTATGATGAGACACCTAGATATACTCTTAATGAAGAGGAGTTTCTTATGCTACACTTTCTCACTCTTCACCCTTCTAGGATTATGCTCATGCAACACATGCCCGTATTATAGTGATAATTTTAGTAGGTAAGCTCTTACTGCAATAAGATGATTAAGAAATAGATATGTAGATTTTACCATTTCTCAAATGGGCTGAACTTAGGAAAACTCCTATCTTGACAATTCTAAGCAAAACCATTCTGGGCCTTGGATAAGGTGCCACTATTTACCAATGATTCATTTTTCAGAAGTTCATTGCTACATTAGGTATGAACTCTCAATTGCATCCTTTTTCTTATATTTATAATTATTATTTTATTATGCCCTAAATTTTTCCTATATCACTCTTGTGTGTTTTAAGTCCAGCATGTTGCTCATCTTTACATAGGCTACCCTTTTGGATTCTCTACCGAACGAGCCTTTATTCACTTTCATTCTTTTCTTTTAGATATGGCTAGAGCCTTTATTCACTTTCATTCATTATGAATGTGATGCTTTACTACCCATAACATCATATGAACCATGACTTGTCAAGGCCTACTCCTACTCAGGCTAAATGGACTAAGTGGTTGTCCCACATCGGTGCTTCTGACATTCGTTAGACTTGCTTGTAGTGAAGATTATCAAAAGTTACCCAACTGAATTACGTTGACTATGTGATCATCCTTGCTCTCTTATCTGGCACCTTTTATGATCCCATTAAAGCTTTGCTAGTTTAGTGCTCCCTAGAATAAGGTTGCTTTCCTCTCTCGCTTCATAGAAGGTCCTCTGACCCAATGCTTATTGGATAGGGCAGATGCCACATGAGCAAATCACTACATATATGACATCTTCACTATTAGAGACTATGATCTTAAGAAGGATGTTGACTTTATGGATTGGTTGCGTGGAATTTATAATTTGCAAGATCTTATCTCATTCATAACATTAACTATGATAAATAATTAGCTTTGATGAAAAAAGAACTTCTTGTGTTAAAGCTAGTTTTAAGACATGTTTGACTATGATGACTTTTATCATAAAAATGTATTTCCTCTTGATAGCATGCCCAACATGGATCATTTCATTTAACATGTTGCATATTAATTAAATGTATAATCAATATTTTTAATAATGGCACATTAGATCATCTGATTGTCTTGCTACATGCCATTGACTTGTTTGACCCCTTACTCTTCCTTCTAGTCATTTTCAGCATTATCTTGCATCTCACCATCCTTGGATGAGTTTTTCCAATGGTCTATCACATTCTCTCACTTTTTACTATAATTGTTACATATTTGTATGTCCTAACTCTTGCCTAAGTCGCCCTTTCAAGTTTTTGAATTAGCTAGCTTATTTTTCCTTTCTTAAATTCTGACATGAAATACTTCTTCGACTTTTCTAAGTTCATTGGCTCAAAGAATTCACTTCCATCTATATCTGATAACTTTATAACCCCACTTTAGCAAACTATTTGACCACACAGGGACCTTCATTATTCAGCTTAAACCTTCCACAAAGGTCTATGGTTTGTGATTTGATTGCTTTTAACACCAAATCACCAACCCTTATAGTGCTCACTTTAACTTTCTTATTAAAAGTACTTGCCATTCTCGCTTGGTATAATTAAATATGGTAGAAAGCCTTCAATCTTCTATTATTTAGAAGGGATAAATGCTCAAACCATTTTCTTACCCATTAACACTTAGGAATTCCTTACTCAATTAATGCTCACAAGGATTTTAATTCTATCTCAATTTACAGTATAGCCTTCATCCTATACATAAGGGAGTAGGGTGTCATTCCTGTCAATGCCCTAGCTATGTTTCAATATTCCCATAATGCAAAAGGTAAATTTTCATACTAATCCTTATAGGTTTCCACCATCTTGGCAATAATGTACTTAACATTTTTATTAGCAATCTCTACCACTCCATTGGCCTATGTTCTATAAAGTAATGTCATATGATGGGTCACTTTGCACTTTTCCATGACTATTATAATTTCTACATAAAAGTGTACTCCATTGCCTATTATGATGTAGTGTGAAACACTACAATGATAAATGAGATTCCTTTCTATGAATTGAGCCATCTAATTTTCCTTTAGCTTACTAAAAATAGTCAGCTTCTACCCACTTTGAGAAGTAATCTATCAATGATATAATGTATTTATGCCCCCTTACAGAAGGCAACTTGATTTCTCTAATCACATCAATACACCAAGGTACAAATGGCCAAATGGATGATAGATTTTAGAATTCAATATGAGGTAGGTGATTGAGGCTATAATAAATCTAACACTTGTGATAACTTTCAGCCATCTGAATGTAATTATATTCCATAGTGGTCCAGTAATATCCCATCCTTAAAAATTTCCTTATTAATGCTTTTCTATGCAAGTGAGGGCCATAAATCCTTATAAGTATCTTTTCAATGACTTCATTTGCTTTTTCATCTGCCAAGCATAGACAATAAATTTTGGTGCTAGTCTTTGAATCACATCCTTATCCTTCTTTTTAGCCCCTTCAGGGTACTATCCACTTTGTAAGTATCTCTACACATCATAGTACCATGGACAGTTTTCTATTGACACTTGTGTAACCTTCTTATCAACATGGTACAATATAATAGATTTTGGTGCAAGTAGTGGTTTCAACGACATCCTCTTTGACCCATCCAAAATAGAAACCAAGGTTGCTAGGGGTCAGCAATCACATTCCTTTTTTTAGAGGTGGTGAAATATAATTCTTTGAAAGTTCTACATCAACCTTTTCAAATGCTCCAAATATGGGCTTAGAGGTTCCTTCTTTAACTCCTACACATCAACATTAGTTACCTGGGACATGACTAATAATGAATGCCCAAACACCTTGATTGTCCTTACCTCCATCTATATTAAATACTCCAATCCAAGTGCACAGGTTTCATACTCGACCATGTTACTAGTGACCATGAAATCAAGTTTCTTATTTATAGGAAAAAGCTCTCCCTCTGGCGATATTAGAATTATACCCATGCAACCCTTTTTTTGTTCA
The DNA here is from genome assembly GCA_949677035.1 of Omphalea diandra. Lineage (NCBI taxonomy): Eukaryota > Viridiplantae > Streptophyta > Magnoliopsida > Malpighiales > Euphorbiaceae > Omphalea > Omphalea diandra. The sequence goes on from CATIWR010062668.1 coordinate 31,327, forward strand.
ACACTCCATCAAAGTACATCATCCAACCTTGAGGTTCAATTGCTCTTACCCTTTATTTGGAAATTAGGGAAGCTCAGGTTCTATTGCTTTGAGAGGGTGTTAGGCCAAATATCTTACATTTGCTTGACCCGTGATCACTTTTTAAGTCACATACATTGTGTCAAATTTCATTAGCAGTATCAACTAATTTGCTAGTTTTCTAGTCATAAAAGAGGCCTATTACAAATACTTAAGTGGATGGAGTTTTGTGCTGGGATTTGTAGAACAAACACAATGGAAAAACAAAAAAAAAAATTCTATATCGAATCCTACTAAAGATCCATATGATTCAATTAAATTGAAAAGAAAGATGAAAAAACCTAACTAATCTAAATAAGAGAGGTGAGATTGATGAAAGGTAAGGATGGGGCTTACATTGGTAACACCTAACCTCAAGCTTAAAGAGTAGATTATTGGATTCAAATGCTACAAAATTGATAGATGTCCTCGGCAGGTATCCACACGAATAAGATCTCTCTAAATTAGAAATAGCACTAGGGTTTTTTTCTCTCTCTTTAAAAAATTTCCTAAAAAAATATGAATGTTCTATGTGTTTTTAGAAAACCATAAGATGTTCATATATATTTTAACTATGAAGATATTTATATTTATGCAAACTCTGTGGATATCCTATTTTATTTTTAACCTTTAAAATGAAATAGATATAAATAATTTAGATAATATCTCTAATTATCTTAATACAAATAGATAAGGTAGTAAAACTCAATTTTGCTTTGGGCCTATACTATGTGTATGACCTTTTAAGTTCACATAATATTGGCAGTGGCCCAAAAGCCTACTTTCGCTCATAAGTCATAATCAGCCTTATGTGAAGGTCAATGATCCAACCTAACTCCTTTTGTTGCATTATATCTTAATTTAACCTAATTGGATCATGTCATTCTTACATAGTTCAAATCTTTCTCAATCTCTAAGTAGACTAATGTAAAATAACATTAATAACTTTTATCAATTCATTTTTGCATAGTCATGCAATCTCTTTTATCTAACTTATAGAAGGGCCCACATATATATATTTGTCATAATATATAAGGTACAAATTCATTCTCAATCACTTATTCTCCTCTATATGATTTACTTTATGTCTAATATTAGTTTGTATAATTATCTTGTTAAAGATAATGTTGGACTATATAAAAAAACAAGAAGTTCATCATATTGGAATCCATAGTGATTTTTTTATCAGAGGATAAAGTTAATATTATTGCATGGAAATCACTTATGACTATTTATCCAAGTAGTGTTCTCATAATGGGTTGATCCAATATAATGTTTCTTGAATATGTATATGTATGTTTAACTTAATATTACATATCTATGGCTAGTAAAACATAGTCATCAATCAAATATATACTAGTTTTCATTCATTACTATCCTAACAACAATGATAGGCTAGGGACAATTTAGAGTAGAATTATTTGCATGTAAAGGTTTTACTATCAATTCACATATTTGATGACATTAGGTAGAATTAACAATTCATGGAATTTATAATTTAGCATAAACAAAATATAAAAGAGGTATTTAATGAAATTGCAACCATGACATTATTAAGAAAATATCCATAACAAGAATTGGCCTAGGGCACAAAACTAACACTTTAAAACCACCTCCACATTGTATATGACTATAAATAGTGCCTCAATTTCTTTATGGCCCACACCAATGCTAGACAAGTCATTTCCACTTGGCTTTATCCTTCATCATAAGAGAGTAGCTTCTTGGTAGATAATATACAACATTTTAATTCCTTATCTCATCTTTTTGGGCTGGCATCGCCGTTTTAGAACTCTCTCTTTTACTATCAGATACAAAAATAGTGGCCTTCCTAGCTTTGGGGTTTTAGGATTGGTGATTCCACTTCACTGGTTAGTCCTTTCTTCACAACTTAAAGATCAACTCATAAATGAGAGTGGGCCTAGCTATGAATTTACTGATATATTATAGGCGACCCAGCAAACCTTAAACTTCTATTTCTATCTTAAGTGTAAGCATGTCGTGAATGGCTTTTTAACCTTTTCAATTACCTGATGTCATAATAATTTACTAGATGCAACTCCAAAAACACACTTTTTAGGATTCAATATTAGTTTGTACTCGTCGACCCACCTTAAGAATTTCTATAAGGCCTTAAAATGCCCTTCCCTTATCTCAAATTTTACCATCATGTCATGCACATATAGTTCCACTTTTCAAAGAATAAATCATTAAACAAAGTGATCACCTTTTATGGTATGTTACTCCTGCATTCTTTAATTTAAATGGCATCACTTTGTAATAGTATGTCCTCTATTTAGTGATAAAAGTTATCTTTACCATGTCAATGATAGCCATAAGAATTTGATTATAGCCTGAGAATCCATCCATAAAAAAGTACATGACATATGTCGTTAAACTATCTACTAACCATCAATGTGAGATAAAGGGAAATTGTTCTTAGGACAAACTTTATTGGGGCCTCTATAGTCAACATACATCCTTACTCTCGCATCCTTTTTTTGCACCAACACTATGTTGGCCAACCATTTGAGGTAGTCCACTATCTCTAGAAACTTTGCAATCAACTATTTTGCCACCTATTCTTTAACCAGTTAAATTCATTCTAGTCATATTCTTTTAAGCCTCTACTTTGCTGATCTCATGTGTGGGTAAGTGGGAATCTTATACTTTGTTATCCTTCAATCAACCCTTAGCATATCCTTATATGAGTAAGTAAAAACTCTCTAGTACTTATTAAGTAACTATTCAAACCTCCTTCATTGTTTTAACATGACATCACTAGCAATAAGCAATATTTTTAGATTTTTATATGATTAAATGCAGTGATATGCACAAAATTAATATTAAATATGCTCATAAAAAATAATGCATTCTATGTACACTATCATCAGAGAACATAACACATAGGTAAGGAAACTCATCATTCATTGCCTTAAACTTGGAAATAAATACATCATCATTGTCAAAGAGAATAAAGATAAGAATGTTGTCCCTTGGCACTAAGAAGGGGGGTTGAATTGGTGTATAAAAAATTAAAAGACAAAGAAGAGGGGAAGAAGAATGAGTAGAGATGAGACAACGATTTATAGTGGTATAGGTACAATTGACCCTACGTCCTCTCCCTAATCTATCAATTGGGTATTTCACTATCTCAAGGTGTTTTCAAGCTCACACCTAACTTGTACAACTTGTGTTTTGATGGCTCACACACAACCTTACAACAATGTGTTTTTTAGGCTAACACACAACCTCACTCAAGTATTTCACTAGGCTCACACTTAAACCTTTCTTGAAGTGTTTTTACAAGCTAACTCTACAACCTTACAACATGGTGTTTAATGCTCACACCTAACACTTACAATTTCATAAAGAAATTTGAAGAAAATGAGTAGCAAAGATTGAGAGCTTTAATTACTTGTAATAAATTTCTTAGCAACCTTATTCATTATTTTTTGGTGAAGTATTTATATCTAAACTTCACCAAAGAGATGTTATAGATCATGGCTCATCAAATCTTTAAGATATGCTTGACAGATTATGCATTAAATGATTGACAGTCTCAATTCGCGGTCGCTAGTACTCATTAGCGGTCGCGAAATCCAAATTTCTGAAGGAAAATTCTATTTGTGCCTAACGGCTAGTCCATGTGGCAGCTTCTGATTAGTTAACTAGGAAAATATAGTTGTTGCTCTTTTACCTACTTTCAGAAGTTGCAATCGTGAGCTTTCTTATATAGGACGCGATATATGATGCAAATTCATTTTCCAAAAATGGTTATCTTCTTTTCACTATTTACGGTCGCTACAAACAAGATGCCTTCATGAAATTTGACTTTCAACGGCCTGTTGGAACACGTGCCATGCTATGACTGTGGACTTGCTTCATTTTTGAGTCACTTCAAAATTCGCGGTTGCGACTGAGCATGATACACACCGCGATTTCGTCTGTCAATTTTAGACTCTGTCATTTGGATGAATCACGGCTGAGATTGGCTCCACGATTTCGCCTGTCTGCTTTTTAGCAATACTTCTTCACATATCGCTGTTATGAATACAAAGTAGTGATCGTGATTTAGAAGTCATTTTTCATACTTGAGAAATTTCAAGCTTCATCCAACTTCCAACTTTAGATAAAAACCAAAGGCTACAAAATAACACTAATTTGAAATATTAGACATGATCAATCTCCTTTGTCAATATCAAAAGAGGTCCAAGACTTAGGTTAATTACCCTAGTCCAACAATATCATTCTACTTTAACTAGAAAAACTTAATCCTCTTCATATCTAAGTATACTGTTGGTGTGTATTTATTTGTAAACTCCCTTAGAAAATCATCGCATATCAAAGTCATTAATTGAATAGTGTTATCAAGAATAGTCTCCCACCAATCTAAGACATTCTTTTGAAGTAAAGATATTCCATACTTTAGCTTGTACTTTAGGGTGCATTCAAGCCTGTTCAAGATTCTCTCAGTTCTTCTAAGCCACTTTTCAGCCTCAATAGGATTTATAGTTCCTTTAAAGTCAATTGCTCCTTGCTTTCTTAATTTATCATAATTTTTTTTTGTAACAAGTCTTGTATATGTTTGTGTTGCAAATATTTGCATCATCTCACCAAAATGTATTATTTTTTAGTTTACACCCATAGCTAGATTATTCCCCAACATCTCAAGATTCTTTACAACACGGCTAACATGCTCACGTGTATGAATAGTATCAACATACTCATCTCTAACCTCTGGGCTAGCATGAACTCTACTAGGTGCATCCATACTCCAATATGCTAATACATGTAAGTATTACACAATGCATATATTGTAAAACAACATATTCACATTGCACATGTCTATAGAATAATTTACTTGCTATGATACCACTAAAATGTAACATCACTTTTAAAAAAAAATTTTATTAGGTTACTTGAGCTATTAATCCATATTTAAAAATCATTTTCAAGTATATGTATTAACTCTTCCATAGAGTATGAAGTACTAAAATGATATAACATCATTAAAATTCTCTCATGCCACCCCATTATCATTAAAACACATTTCTTCAATTGCTTTGAACACTATGTATCTTGTACCACAACATAGTAACTATTTACAATAAAATATACATGGCTAAACAAACCAAAATTCTAATAGACTACATACTAGCCCAACCTCTATCAAACTACTAGACAACAACTTCAAAATGCTGATTGGATGCAATCTTTAGTTTGCTTTTCCTAAAAAAATTAATTACAAATGAGTATGCTTACATACTTAGTAAGTAAACACATAATGATACTTTAATCACAAATGCCATAACAAGCATTTAAATATAAATAAATCATCATCTCATCCATGCACAAAGTAAAGATTTTTTAATATGTGATGCCATATATAGGCCATCAAATATTATTGTCGCTCTTGTTGTTATATTTTGTTGCCAAATATACTATAGGATATCATTGCCACATAAGCTGTAAATATCATTGCAACACAGACTATGAAATGTTGCTGCCATACAAGATATCATATATTATTGCCACATAGTGTAACACCTATTTTCATTTATTAAGCATGACATTCATGTCTACAAATTCATATGCATAAAGGTTTGTTCATCATACATACACAATCTAACATGTATTTAATGTACAAATATGTTAACTAATGTTCAAGGCTAGTGACCCCAAACTGATTCTTGTATAAGAATATGTACATGACAAAAGGAAAGAGAGAGTTGGAATTCAGCTGACGACCTATTCTCCATATGTTTATATGCAAACCTTTATACTCCAAGTACCCAAAACTTATATTTTAGTATCTGAAAAACATAATTAAGATTTGGTGAGTCATGACTTAATGAATAAAAATAATAATCAAATTCTTATGGCACAACCAAAGTCAAATATCATCGTGATATATTACAAGTATAAGAATCAACTATGTAAGACTAACATTGATCCCGAGAATTCATGTGATTCAAGTGACATTTGATTTTCCAGGCCAGCATATAACAAGTGAATCATTTGATCAATAACATGTTCCAATAGGACATATTAGTCCCTTTTCCTAATGATTTGAAAGTGTTTGACAAGTTGGTCACAATATCCTTTTAGTCCCATAGACAAGTGTTCAATCACAATGGTATACCTAATAATCATTAAGATCATATAATTCTCACTTGACTCATATTCACATAACAAAATGTCACAATTCAATAACATATACCCATAATAAAACACAACCATATCATAAAATCATCACATATACAGTAGAATCCAATTATGGCTTTTACTTAACTTTGATGCAACAGACCTTTATGATAGGTTTGTACCTCTCCCTTGGGCTTCATCAATTTGTTGGGATCCTAAAATTTGATACATACATTATTATAAATATCTCAAAATGAGTTGCATGCTCAGTATTTACATGCTTGGTATGCAACTATGCTCATGTTCTATGCATGTTGATCATGTACTTAAGCTTACTTTCTTATATGGCAGCTTGAACTTGGTATGCTATAATTGTAATAACTATTTCTATATTTATTCAAATGACTTGACTCTTTTTCTACATAAACTAGGCACATAAGGTACCATATATTAAAATATTAGTTCAATACAAGTCCTATAAAAAATATGGTGAATTTATGAATTTTGTAATATGATTTCAATCTAATCAGGTGTTATAATATTAGCCATATCTCCAATTGTACTAATCTATTTATAAAATTGAATCTCAACCAATTATAAATAAAGGAACATTTTTCATGAGTTACATAATGTCTAATTCAGTCTATAAGGTTACCAAAATAAATGGTCAATCTCAGGGTGAGCAAGTTTAAACACATTGACAATCAATCACAATTAAAGAGCAATATCTCATCAACCATGATATATTTGGGAAAAAAATGTTTTTATAGAAATATATATTAGACATAAAAATACAAATTTCAAGTTTCGAACATCTCCAATTTTCCATTTTATGGCCATCAAATTCTTGGAAAATATAATCAAAAGAGAAATGAGGCTCCATCTGGTTTAGGGTCAGTCACAATCAATGAGCCATATTTCTTTCCACACAACAAACTAAGCAAAAATGTTTAATATGAACTTAGAGGGGATATATCCAAAAATGTTTAATATGAACTTAGAGGGGATATATCCCTATAAGTTTAATATTTTTGACTTTGTCTAAATCAGCACATAAGGTCATCAAAATATATGAAAACAGTCAGATTGAGGAGATTTCAACAGGTTATGAAATAGTCCTAATCATGTAAGTTATACATGCACGCCATATTAAACAAAATTATTTCACATGCATTTAGTGAAGGCATAAACCTACAAGTTTTATGTTTTAAACTTTCCCTAATTCTGCTTATGGGGTTATAAAATCATGGGAGCAATAAGCTGCTCTAATAATAAAATCAACACAATTAGCTCTTATTTCTCTTAAACTTCAACCTCCATACATGAGCTCTACCTTAAATACTCCATAATTCTTCATAATCTTAAATCTTTAACATGTTGTAAGGGAAGAATTTCATATAGGAAGAAGATAAATTAACTTACCTCCTATGCCAAAACTAGAAAAGCTTAAGATTTCCTCCTAGTTAGCTTAGTTTTTCTTCCTTTTTTTTTTTTCTTCTTCTTCTTCTCCTTCCTTCCTTTCTTCCTTAACTTTCTCTTTCTTTTTCTACCTCTCATATTTTTCCTCCCTAATATGCTCCTAACGGATGAAAAATTCAATTTATATACCTATTATAATAAGAGAAAATCATGGTGGCTTACTACCATTGGTTGGAAGTTCACTTTCCAGTTTTAGTCCCCCTTCCTCACTCCTTCATCACGTCCATCCATCTATAATCCCCACATCTTCCTTATAATTTTAAATATGCTCTAAAACACCATTATCTATGATATTATAACATACACACAACATGTTGTAATTTTCCATGCAACTATGCGAACGTCACATCTTTGTTCAAGTGCCCTAAATGCAATGGTGTAAGTGTCATCATCATACTTATCAAATTCACATATAAATGATCATTTATCCAATTCATATATTCATGTGGGGTTGGAAATCACTTATGAAATGAATATGTTCAAGTGAGAATGCTAATGAATGAGGATAGAGATGTTACATACAGGTTAGAGATCATTGTTACACAGGCTATGAAACGTTATTGCCACCACACAAGCTATCATATATTATTGCCATACAATCTATAGATCATTACCACACAAGTTATCAAATACTGTTGCTTTCTTAGCAATATCAAGTATTATTTGTTGAGCAAATCATTTATAAATCCATTGAAATTCTTATAATATAATGGCTAATAGCCACACCGTCGACCTTCCAAGTTATATCACTATATACTTCCATTCTCAAGTCACAATTTATCAATATCTCATAAAATATAATTCAAAAATATAATAATCCTTTCATCAAAGTATTCATCAATATCATCTCACTTAACAACATTTCAATCTAATAAGTATAAGTCCATAGCATTTAACCAATCATTTTTTTAAGTACCATTAGTTATTTACTTACTTCATCTTTTAAGTTGTTAAGTCATAGATGGTCCTGGCTTATTTCCAATATTAACTGTAATGCCTTGAGGACTTATTTTAATACACCAAATCAATCCATGATGATAAAGTGAGATTTTTATTCAATATGCTTGTATGCTCTTATATTATATCATGACCTTAGCAAGTTGTATATAAGTTACTTTTGGTCCACAAATCCAAATGACCTGATTCATTTTTATACTTAAACTATACATATATTAGTATAACATGTCCAAAATTCATCCCAAATATGTATTGCACAATTTATGTTGAATTTTAGAAATTTGCCCTATTTTGGATGCAATAATATGATAAATTGTCCCGTAAACTTAGCCATATCTCAAAATGTTGTAGTCAAATTGAAAAACTACTTTAGAGACAATTATTTAACATATAAATGAACATTTTTTTTTACCTCTCACACATTCTATAATTCAGCTTCAAAGGTCCTCAGAAGAAATGGTCAATCTCAGACTTTATTATCACGAATATGTTCAGGATCAGTCCTGATCAAGGAGACATATCTCTTACCACACAAGATATTAAGCAAAATAGTTTCATAGGAATTTATATAACACATAATCTAAAAATTTTATGTTTTTTGTTTCCCTAATTTCCATCCTAGATCCACAAAATTCATGGAAAAACAAAACTAATAATTGAGTAGATCCCATATGAATTAGTCACAATCAAGGGGTAATATCTATTCATACACAAATTATTTAGCAAAACTATTTTACAATAATTTATATGAGACATATTCCTATAACTTTAATACTTTGCACTTTGCCTAATTCATCTTCTAGTATTATGAAATCGTGGGTGTACTAGTTTGCCCTGAAAATAAAATTCAAGGTATTCAACTCATATTCATTATCAATAACTTCTCACACATGATTAATATGCCATAGAGGAGATTTTTTTTATGCAAACAACCCATGCAAGTTAGCAAAGGTTCCACTTCAAGTTCAAGGCCCAATCATAAAAGGAAGGCTAAAGAAGTTTAAGGATGTAATTGGAGCATTCATGCAATAAGGAATTACACTTTGATTAGCCCAAGAAGAGCAAAAGATGCATAAAGCCAATTAAAAACTGATGGGAGCTTAAACTCTTCAAATAGAGCACTGAACTTAATACAACGGAGCCCAACTTATGGAGAGCATCCAAGCATGACCCAATTCAACCAAAGCATGTAAAAAGAAGTGCAAGGCATGTAAAAGGAAGCCAAAGTCATGTAAGCAAGGAAATAAGGCCCAAAGTCAAAGATTCTTGCAAGATTTCCTTAGTTGGTAATATTTTCTAATGCCATTAGGATTTCGTCATTAGGTTGAATCCTTTTCCTTTTCTATTTAGGAAGAGTTGTTCTTTAGTTAGGAAAGTATATTGGTCTAATCTTGTTGACCAATCATAATAATAATTGTTCAAAGTTAAAACAAGTCCATTAGGTCAAGCTTACTCATAAGTTTCTTTGGCAAAGGCAACAACTCTTGCTCCATTTGCAACTTATTGGTTCACCTTGCCCTTGGCCAAAGAATTACTCCTTTTTAGGCCTTGCACACTATTACAAATATGAGATCCACATTTAATATTTAATACCCATGAAGCGGATTCAAATGTAGATAACTTGACCTTTATATTATGCATATCTAGTGTAGTAACCTGAATGTCACTTTTCTTTTTCATATTATCTAGATAAAGCTTGTAATTTATTTTCCAATGACCTAGCTCATTGAAAAAATGGCATGTTCCTTCCTTCAAAAGATTGGCTTAGGTTAGGCTTGGACTTTTTTAAGTCTTTTGTAGCCTTTTTTCCCCATCCATTCTTCTTCATACCTTTCCTATTATTGATGATTATAACCTTTTTAGTATTGTTCTTGATGTTTAGTTCAATAGTCTTGGGCATCCTGTGCAATTCAAAAACACTTTTCTTCATATTATGCATGTTATAGTTCATAATGAATGCATCATATGCATCAGGCAAAAATTAGAGAATGATGTCAGTAGCCAACTCTTTGGTAATGGCAAGACTAAGTGTCTACAATTGGTCAAGATAACCCTTTATGCTTTACACATGAGGGCTAATTGAGCTACCTGCTGCTTACTTGTGCGAGAGTAAATGTGACATCCACAACTTAATTCATTTGCATTTTAAATGTGTTATAGTTTTATTTATGGATCACATGACAATAACACTTACATCATTGCATTTGAGGAATTTGAATATGAATATGGTGTTTGCATAGTTGCATAGCAAATTGTCATATATGTCTTACATATTGACATAACTTAAGTAGGGTTATCTTAGAACTTTTTAAATGTACAATTTAATGGAAATTGGTGGGGGGATATAGGTGATGAAGGAATGAAGGCAACTATTCTTTAGCATACGGGTAAGGATCAATCCAACCTTGTTCGTATCATTTTTCATGGAAAAACAAATATGAAATTACATACCTTTCACCAAAGCTAGAAAACCTTAAGATTTCTTCATAGTTAACTTCTTCTCCCTTTTTCTTCTTCTCCTTCTCCTTCTCCTTCTTCTTCTTGTTCCTTCTATCCTATTTTGAGTGGGAACATTATTTTTGTTTCTTGTTTGGACATGAAGAGTTTTGAATTTATTATTAAGATTAACAAATGCTCCATTTCTTATGATGACATATTTTATGGTTATGCTAATCTATCAAATGAAGTTTATGTCCTAAATCTTGAAAAAAGTAATGTTGAGTCTTGTTATAATATTGATACCAAGAGCATAAATCTAATGACTGAAATTTTGACTATTTTTGGCATTATCATTTGAGCCACAAAAATAAGAAATGAAGATCAAAGCTCCAACAACATGGACTTTTGAATTCATTTGATTATGAATTATTTGAAAACATATGAATCTTGTTTATTTGGAAAAATGACTAAAACCTTTCATAGGGTATTGTGAAATGACTAATGATTTATTAGGCTTAGTGTATACCAATGTCTATGGACCACTAAGTTCAAATACAAGAGGAGGTTTCCAGTACTTCATTGCTGTCACAAATGATTATAGCAAGTATGACTATAGTTATCTTATAAAACACAGATTTGAATCTTTTACAAAGTTCAAATTTTAAAAAATGAAGCATGGCAAAAATATTAAAGTACTTCGTGAAATCAAAATGGTGTATATTTAAGACAATAATTCACTAATAATCTTAGAGATTGTGAGATAATCTCACAACTAACTTCATTAGGAACACCAGAGTGGAATGGTGTATCTAGACAGAGAAATCAAACCCTATTAGATATGGTTCAATCTGTGATGAGTCTAACAGATCTTCTAATCTCTTTTTAGGATTATCCCTCGAAAACTTGATTGTTCATATTAAATAGAGTTCCATCAATAGTGATTAAGAATGCACCATTTGAGATGTAGACTAGGTGATCTCTCAATTTATATTTTCTAAATATTTAGGGCTATGATGCCTATGTGAAGCATCAAATTTTAGATCAATTGGCACATAAATCAAACAAATGTCATTTTATGGGATATGCTAAAGAAACTAAAGGATATTACTTGAAAATTCTTTAGATAGCAAAGGGTTTGTTACTCGGAATGGTGTCTTTTTATAAAGAGAGTTCATATCTAAAAGAACCAATGGGAGTGTAGTTCAACTCGAAGAAATTTAAAAACCATAAGATAGTGTTAAACCACCTATGGAATCTCTTTAGGATTCACAAGTAGTTGTTGAACCTGCACAAGTAACACAAGCTCAGAGAAGTTCTATAAGAACATATCAAAGATCTGAGAGATATGAATTTCTCTTAAGTGATAGTAATAAAGAGATGCTTATAGAACAAAGTGAGCCCATATCCTATCAAAAGGTTATGGATGGTCTAGACTCTGAGAAATGGCTACAAACCATAAGATTTAAAATGCAATCAATGTATGATAATCAAGTATGCACTTTGATTGATCCACTTAATGGTTTTAAAACTAGTTGGTGCAAATGGGTTTTCAAAAAGAAAAGACATGGATGGCAATGTACATGCCTATAAAACAAGGCTAGTAGCAAAAGGTTACAGACAAATACATGGCATAAACTATGATGAAACCTTTTTTGACAATTGTTATGCTTAAATCCATTTGAATTCTCCTCACCATAGATGCATACTATGATTATGAGATATGTCAAAAAGACATCAAAACAACATTTCTCAATAGAAATATTCTTGAGGATGTGTCTATGACATAACCTAAAGGCTTTGTTAGTCTCGAGAATTTTGAAAAGGGTTTTAAGCTTAACGATCTATTTATGGATTGAAGCAAGCTTCATAGAGTTGGAAACTTCATTTTGATGAAGTAATCAAATAGTTTAGTTTCACACAAAAATGAAGATAAGCCTTTTGTTTACATGAAGATTAGTAGGAGCAAACTAGTTTTCCATACGCTATATGTTGATGACATATTCCTACCCTACAAAATGTTAAATTATTATTAGAAAAATGTTTTCACAAAACGACTTTGGTGAAGCCATCTACATTTTTGGCATTAAGATCTATATGGTTAGATCTAAAAGCCTTACTGGCATAAGTCATAGTTCATACATTGATAAGGTACTAAATAGGTTCAGCATGTAAGATTCCGAGAGAGGATTCTTGCTAATGTCACTTGGCATGACTTTTAGCAAGACTTGGTGTTCACAGACATAAGATAAGCGAGAGTGCATGAGTAAGATTCCATATGCTTTTGCTATTAGATTTATCATATATGTCATGTTATGTACTCAACCTAATGTCTCATATGTACTTTGTACAATGAGTATGTACTAGTCAGATCTAGGTGAAAGTCACTAGGCAATTGTTAAGAATATCCTTAAGTGTTTAAGAAGGACCTACATTCTTAATAGACGGAGGATAGGAAGATGAGCTAGTTGTAAGTAATTATATAAATGTTAGATTCCACTTTGACAAAAATGACTTTCCACCGCAATTAGGTTTGTGTTTTGTTTGAATGGAGGTGTAGTGAGTTGAAGAAATTTAAAGCAAGATGTTATGGTCGATTCTATAATGAAAGTTGAGTATATAGCCACCTTGAAAGTAGTTAAGGAAGTTATTTAGAATAATAAATTTATTACAAGACTGGATGTTATTCTTACCATTTCAAATCTTATAAACTTGTATTGTGATAAAAATGGAGCCCTAACACAAGCTAAGGAACCAAAATCACATGAATAATCCAAACACATACCTAAGCATTTGCATCACATTCGAGAGATGATTGAGAAGGGAGAAGTGAAGATATGTGGAGTTTTGACCATTGACAAAATTGTAAAACCATTCACTATCCCATTATCGCAAGTAAAGCATATGAGTCATGCTAGGTTGCTTGTATTACATACAATTTTAACTCGGCCTAATACAAGAGGGATGTTGGACTAGGTTGGTCAAACCTAAGTTAAATGCCTCTTTTGACCTTGATAATAAAGATTGATAGGTAGTAATGTTTTGTTTAAGTGTTGTCTTTATTGTTTATAAGTTAAGCTCTCATTAGAAGTTGGATGAAAGTCTAAATCTCTAACTTTGAGCAAGACATCAAAATTCGTAGTGAAGATCCTCTAATTTGTGACCGCGACATTGCAATAAGGTTAGAAGAAGTTAGGATAGAATAATTCACAGAGGATATGGTAGCTGCGATCCAACCGAGGGAAACCTAAAAGACACATAGTGAGATTTACCGTGGTGTTCGCGTCTAGAATCGCAACCACAAATTTCATAACTGGAAGGAAGGAACCAAGTTTATGACTATATCATGCCAAGTGTCAAAGGCAACTATTGGAATAACAAAATTTGTGAGATTGAAGCATCTATCTCAACTGCAACCTAAAAGAGTGCCTTTACCTCACAAATAGAAGGATTCGCGTTCCCTATCGTGCTCAAGAAGAATATCAATCATGATCGTGACTTTTGGTTGGCTGGTCAAACACAATGACAATATTTCTTTGAACACCAATGGCATAAGGTCATGAGGACTAGCCACTAGACATAAAATGGGGTTCTCTACCATGATTTTAGTCATCCTAATGCAAATTGGAAAATCGCAACCATGAAATGTCAGTCACAATCGCAACTTTAGTCTGACATGCATTTAATGCAAAATATGCCTAGCTTACCTTAGAGATTTAGCCATAGTTTATTTGCAATATCTCTTTGGTGGTTGCTGCCTCTATATACTACACCAAATAGATATGAATGCAAGAGAATTTCATTTATTGCAGTTAAATTCTTGCTAATTTGCTTCACAGCTTCTTATTCTTTTGATTGTGAGTCCTTGATTATTTAGTGTAAGTATTAAACACCATTATAATTAGGTTGAGAGTTAGCCTAGCCTTCAAAACTCTTGTAATATGTTAAAGCGTAAGCCTGTGTATAACACTTGAATGAGGTTTTGTGTAAACTTTGAAACACAAATTACAAGGGTTGTGTGTAAACCATAAAACACATTGTACAAATTTGGTGTGAGCTTGGAAACACCATTTTAACTTGAGTGAAATATCCAAATGTGAAGAATTAGGGAGTGGACATGGGGTTTGTTAACATCCAAACCATTATAAATACCTTGTGTTCTTTCTCTCTGCCTTTTTCTCATTTCTCTAAACTCCTCACCTTCCCTCTAAAATTTTCAATCTCCCACCAATTCAATTCCCTTTTTGGCGCACTAAGGCCAATAAGTATTAGAGTTTCATCTCCTTTTAAGGCTTAATTGCATCAGAAAATATTGTGGCACAAGAAGGAATCCACACCCATCTCAAACCATATTTTGATGGATCCTACTATATTAGTTAGGCATATAGGATGGAAATTTACTTAGACAGTAGTATGATGAATCTTTAGGACATCGTAACTAAAAAGCGAAAGCCACCTACTAAGATGGTCAATGGAAGTGAAGAATTAATCCTAATAAAAGAATGGTTTAAAGCTTATAGGAGATCTAATGAAAGGAACAAGAGACCTATGACAATCCTTCTTAGTTGTCTAAGATAAGAGATAAGAAGGGTGAAACATTGCCTCACAACTCATGGGATTTGGAAGGCTTTAGAAAACTACCATGAAGGCATTACTTTGGTGAAGTCGAATAAGCTAGAAATATATGTGACCGAATGGAAGCTATCTATGATGAAGGAGACTGAAAGCATCACAGATATGATGAATAGGCTCCTTTGATTGTCACTAACATGAAGAAATTTGGAAGGATTCTCACCAATCATGAGGTAAACTAAAAAATTCTTAAATCTTTACCTCTTGAAATGTTTAGTGTCAGGATTTGCAGTATCTAAGAGTCAAGCCAGAAGATTGGGAAAGTGCAAACCGATGTCCTTATAGGCAAGCTTCTAACTGATGAGCTAGCTTTGAATAAGGATGAAGAAATGAAGAAAATGAGAAGGCAAGGAGACAAATCAGAAAAACCAGAAAAGAAGACCTTGGCTCTCAAATCTTCATCAAAAGAAAAGGAACTAGAGGTTGTTTCTAGTGATGAAGATAGTGACACAGAGGATGAGGAGTTGGCCATGCTTTCAAGAATAATAAATGAGCTAATAAGGAGAAGAGAGGAGAGAAGAAACTTCAAGAAAGCAACTTCAAACCTCAAGGAAAGATTGAGTGAAGCTACATGTTATGAATGTGGCAAACAAGGTCGTATCAAGTATGACTGCCCCAAACTAAAGAAGAATAAGAAATGAGACAATGAGAAGAGGAAGAGCTTCAATGCAACTTAGGATAATAGCTTAAGTGAAGATGAGGAATAGGAGGAAGTTGTAAACTTATGCTTCAAGGCACAAGATGATTCTTCAAATGAGGTAAGCTTTTCACCCCATTCTTATGAAGAATATGATGAGTTAGATGATATAGATGATGAGCTTCTAGAAGCTCTCACTTTGATATGTGACAAATATAATTCATAAATGAAATCTTACAAGAAAAAAATGCCCCAAACTAAAGGGTGAATTTAAATCCTTAAATAATCTTATAAGTGAATTGAGAACTTCGAATGAAGAACTCAAGAAATTTATTAGGAGTCTTTCTAATTCATCCTCTTCCTTAAACTCCTTGAGAAAGGAAAATAATTCTCTGAAGGGAGAAGTTATAGAGCTTAAAGATTCCATATCTAAGTTTCATAAAGGAAAAGAAGTTTTGGATATACTTATTATATCTCAAAGAACTCTTTTAGTTAGACATGGTCTAGGCTTTAATGGAGCCTCATCATCTTCATTTGCACTGACAACCTTCATTAGAGTGTCAACACCTTAAACATTTAGTATTGAGGTAATTGATAGAAAAAATGCTCAAAGAACTAAGCCACCATTGCCTAAGGGCAAAAGGAAGGAACATTAAGGCTTAAAGCCTATCCTAAAGCAGGCTAATCATGCATATATTTACATTAAGAAACATGCTCACCCTAACACACACCAATCCATTCATGCTCATGCTCATATTCACATCATCATGGTATGAAAAATACCCCCACTCATACCAAGGTCATGTATAGGAGGAAGACTAACAAGTCTAAACTCTAATGTCACTATTGCATGAAGTTTGGTCACATTAACATTTATTGTTACATTAGGAAGGCTCACCTCAAATTGAAGGATCCTTCTAGGTCTAACCTCCTATGAGACCCTAGTATGCTTGGCTTCCCAAATAAAAATGATTTATTTGTGTTATGTAGGATTGTTTAGCAGCACCAATTAAGTGAATGATTAGCATGTGGATAGTGGATGCTCAAAGAACATGGAGAGCAATAAAAAGCTATTCATTGCCCTAAAAGAGAAGGAAGGTGGCAATGTCACTTTTAGAAACAATGCCAAAGGTAAGCTAATTGGCAATGGCACTATTGGTAAGACTGGTTGTTCTCTCATTGATGATGTCTTACTTATATATGGTTCACAACATAATTTGCTTAGTATAAGTCAATCATGTGACAAAGGTAATAGTCACTTTTGACTGTAGAGAATGTCGAGTTACCATTTTGGTGGATAAAAAGGTAGTCTTCAAGGGTGAAAGGAAGGGTAATACCTACCTAATTGACTTAGACAATTTGGCTAACCAATCTTTCAAGCGTCTTGTGCTATTTAGCAATGATGCTTGGCTTTGGCATAGAAGACTTAGACATGCTAGCATGGAGCTCCTACAACACTTATCAAAAGGGAAGCTAATGAAAGGTCTTCCCAAGCTAAAATCATCTAAAGACAATACTTATGGATCATGCCAAATGGGAAAGCAACATCAATCATCATTCAATGCAAAAAATGTTGTAAGTATATCTAAACCTCTTCAACTTATCCATATGGACTTAATAGGACCTACTAGGAGGGCTAATTTAGATGGAAAATATTATGCACTTGTCCTAGTTGATGATTACTTTAGGTTTACTTAGGTATCCTTTCTAGCTCATAACATGACTCCTTTTATGCTTTTAAAAGTTTTGCAAAAAGAGTTAATAATGAAAGGGTTACTTCATTTCTTCTATAAAGAGTGACCATGGAAAAGAATTTGAAAATGAATCTTTTGAATCTTATTGCCTAGAGAATGGTATTTTTCATAATTTCTCAACTCTTAGAACACCACAATAAAATGGTATTATAGAAAGGATAAACATAACATTATTAGAGATGGCTAGAACTATGCTCAGTGAGTATTCATTGCCTAAGTACGTTTGGACTGAAGCTATCAATACTTTGTGTTACATTGGAAATTGTGTTTTCAAAAGACATATTCTTAATAAAATTTCTTATGAGCCTTAGAATGGTAAAAAGCCTAAGTTTCCATACCTAAAAGTGTTTGGATGAAGTGTTATATCTTAAATACTAAGGATAATCTTGAAAATTTTGATTAAAAAACAAATAAAGGAATTTTCCTATAATATTCCACCTCTAGCAAAGCCTATAGAGTTTTTAATAAGAGTTCTATGGTTATTGAAGAGTCTATGAATACTGTGTTTGATGAATCTTATAAACTTGATCTTTGGAAAGGTTGTCTTGTTGATAATCTTATGGGTGAATTAGAAAAATTAGAATTGGAGTCAACCACAAAAGAGGTGGATAAATACCATGCTAAAGGTAACTCATCAATATAAGAAAAAAAACCCCAACATCAATAAGTGGAAACCCTAAACTAAGATCTTCCCAATGATTTGAGATTCTCCAAACATCACCCAAAGGAGCTGATCATTGGTGATACATCTAACGATGAGTACTAGATCTCAACTTAATTCTTTAGGTAATAATCTTGCATTTGTTTCTCAATTTAACCCAAAATCTATTGAAGAGGCTCTTAAGTATGGCCATGCAAGAGGAACTCAACCAATTTTAGAGAAATAATGTATGGAAACTTGTTCCTAGGACTAAGGAACACCTTATTGTAGGATGCAAATAGGTGTTTAGGAATAAGTTAGATGAGCAAGGGTTCATCATTAGAAACAAGGCTAGATTGGTTACCAAGAGATATAACCAACAGGAAGGCATTGATTATGATGAAACCTATACCCCTACAGTAAGATTAGAGGCCATTAGGATTCTTTTAGCATATGTGTGTCACATGAATTTCAAACTTTTCCAAATAGATGTTAAACGTTCCTTTTTAAATGTTGTAATTAAGGAGGAAGTTTATGTTAAATAACCTCTTAGATTTGAATCTCATATCTTTCCAAATCATGTTTTTAAATTGAATAGAGTCTTGTATGATTTGAAACAAGCTCTAAGAGCTTAGTATGAAAGGTTTAGTTCTTTTCATTTGCAAAATGATTTTAAAAGGGAGAAGGTTGACACAACCTTATTTGTTAAAAGGCATAATAATGATACACACATTATGCAAATATATATTGATGATATCATTTTTGGTGATACCAATGAATCTCTTTGTAATGATTTTGCTAAGTGTATGACTAGGATTTTGAGATGAGCATGATAGGAGAGCTCAAATTATTCCTTGGCCTACAAATAAAGCAAATCAAAGAAGGGATTTTCATCAACCAAGCCAAGTACACAAATCATATACTCAAGAAATTTTGCGTGAAGGGATGCAAATTAATAAAGACACTGATAAGTGCTACCATCAAACTAGACAAGGATGAATTGAGGTATGATTAGTTATCTACTCTATCTTACTACTTCTAGAACCAATATCATGTTTAGTGTATGCATCTGTGCTAGATTTCAATCTTGCCTTAAAGAATCACATTTTAATGTTGTTAAAATGATTTTTAAATATTTGCATGGTACATTGAATTTAGGTTTATGGTATCCTAGAGATTCATCATTTAGCCTTATAGGTTATTCGGATAGAAATAACACTTCTAGAACTTGTCAATTCATAAGAGAATTCTTAGTGTCTTGGTTTACTAAGAAGCAAGTTTTAGTTGCCCTGTCCACTGTTGAAGCAAAATATGTAGCTGTGGGTTGTTGTTGCACTAAAGTTCTTTGGATGAAACAATAATTAAAGGATTATGACAAAGTTATTGATCACATTCCCATCAAATGTGGCAACACTAATGCAATAAATCTTTTAAATAATCCCATCCAACACTCTAGGAGCAAACATATGAATATTAGGCATCATTTTCTTAGAGATCATGTCCAAAATAGTAATGTAGTGTTAGAGTTTATAGACACTAATCATTAACTTATTGATATTTTCACTAAACCTCTTAATGAAGAGAGAGTTTGGAATGCTTGATGGAAGCTCTCTGAAATAAAAATTGGATATTTTAGAATGTTATTTGATGTTGTATTATTATTGATTGATTGTTTGGTGTATGTAATGAAAGTGTAGTTTGCTTATTTGGATGTCTTAATTTTTTATGCAGTTATGCCTCTCTATGCCAATTTGCATGAATTAAGCAACAATATGTTAAGTGGATCATAACTTGGAAGGTCAAATTTTATCTTTTCATATTTAGTTTTCTTACCTTATAATTCACGATTACTACTCATTGTTTCACGGTCACGATTTACAGGTACTTGTCAATTTGTCTATCACCCATCAATTTGTGATCGTTATTTTCAATCTCCACCACTAATTTTTTTAAAATTCAAAATTTTTGACCTTTGATACCATTGATTTTTGACAATTTTTTATTTGTTACTCAGAGATTTTATGGTTAGTGATCACTACTTGTTGTTCGCGGTCACGAATTTCAGTAACTGCTAAGCATTAAATGATTTGACTACCAACCAAGGGCATCCTTCATTAAATTCATTTTTACCATTTTTTAACCTTTTTTTGGCCTATTTAAACCCTTCAAATAGTGTTCTAACTCACATTTGCTAGAACACTTCATCTCTATTCATTCTTACTCTTTAAAATCTTCATCAAATCCTATCCTTTCTCCAATGGCCCCCAAGAAAGCCTTCAGAACGAAAAAAAAAAAAAAAGAAATGTAATAGCCCAACCATCTAGTCCTCCTGCCCTTCACATGATGAAAGGGATTATCAAGGAAGAAACTGATCATTACAAGGCTAATTCTTCCAATATAATCCAACTAAACAAAATTCCCTTAACATTTCTCCTTTAATCACTTGAAATTAAGGATAAAATCCATGCCTACCTTTCTAACTTGGGTTGCAATGAATTCATCTTTCGAGATAAGGCGATTATGAAGAAAAAGTGCGAGAATTCATGTATATGGTGATCTTGAGTTGTAAAGCACAATCACGAGTAGGTCAATATATGTTGATATTCTGGAATTGTAGGGAACCATTTTTTATTACCTTTGAACAACTATTCAGTCTCTTTAATCTTCAGGTAGGAGATGGTGTTTTGTTCATCATCTCCACAATTTACATCATTTACTTAGAGTTTTGGTATGAAATTTCTATCGAGACTAAACACGACCTAAAAACCTCCATTGCCAAATACATTCAAACTCTACCTAACTGGCTTTTTCATCACATCATCATATTCTTTGTCAATGCAAGAGGTGATGGTAACGAGAAGGTCTCCTAAAAAGACATAGTTTTTCTATATTGCTTGACCAAGAATAAACCTATCTAAATCGGTTGGTACATTGTGGATCATTTGATTCATATGAGTACTAAGCCAAAAAGACAAGTTCTTCTACCCTCTCATGTAACTGCCATATATAGTTATGTAGGTGCACTCAATGAGGAAAATAAGAAATTCCTTGCCAAAAATACTTGCAATCCCATAACTTTTTAGACTTGCCTTACTTTATCAATGCCAAGGCCATACACCCTGATTCTTACACTTACACTTTGGATGCATTTGGGGCTAAGAAGATGGAAACTTCTCAAGCCTCAAAAAAGAAGAAGCTAGTCATTAAAGAGGGTGTTTAATCCATGCCACCTCCCCAACCAAAGCCTAAAACCAAATCCTCTACAATCTCTTTCTCCTCAATCAACAAGAAGCTAGAGAAAGTGATGAGGATGATCAAGAGAAGATTTCTTCTACTCTCCTACCTCCATAGTGATTTGGTGGATCTTCAGGAGAAGATGGATGCTACTCCTTGTCACCTCCTAGATTTTAAGGATTGGGAGGACACTCATGAAGAAAAGGATGATTAAGAAGTTAAGGAAGGTGATGAAGCTTAAGGTGGAGGTGCAAATGAATAAATTGGTGACTCTGGATACTATTATAGTTCTTTAATATTTTAAGTTTTTCTTAGCTTTTTAGTGTTTTCTTTTATCTCTTTGTTTTTGTATAAGATGTAATCCCACAGTTGTTTTTTTTTTTTTTTTTACAATTTTGCTTCTCATTTTATGTGATTACTCTATACTTGCTTTTTATACTCATTTTTTCCATGAAATTGTTCTATCCCAATTTATGCTTCATACATTTGACACCCATGTACCTTTACTTCAATAATTAAACTTTACCCTCTTTTTTATCTTACTAAATAAAAAGAAAGAGAAGTAGTAAAAGAATGTGCATGATATATCAGAAGAGGAGTATAAGTCGAGGGGGAGCAATAAGGGCGTAATCAAAGTACTATATTTCAAACTTATAGGTCCTTGACACACTTGTTTGATCAACAAGTTTTGTCTAAAATCATTAACCATCTCAACTTCACGCTCATGCAATTCATTTTCCTTAAGTAAAATCAATCTAAGTTTTCAAAATAAAAAATAAAAAGATTGTTGGACTAGGTTGATCAAACCTAAGTCAAAGGCTTCTTTTGATTTCGACAATAAAGATTAATAGGTAATAATGTTTTGTTTAAGTGTTGTTTTTGCAGTTTATAAGTTAAGTTCTCATTGGAAGTCTAAATCTCTAACTTTGAGTAAGACATCAAAATTCAATGTTAAGATCCTCTAAATTGCGACTCCAACCTTGTAACAAATTTGGGAGAAGTTGGGCCAAAATAATTCATAGAGGATATCGCAGTCACGATCCAGTCGAGGGAAACTTGAAATATACATAGAGAGATTTGTGATGGTGTTCGCGCCCAGATTCATGACCACAAATTTCATAACTGAAAGGAAGGAACCAAGTTAGCAACTATATCACGCCATGTGCCCAAGGCAACTGTTGGAATATCTAAATTCATGAGAGCGAAGTATTTGTCATGATTGTGATATAAAAGAGTGCCTTCACCTTTCTAAATAGAAAGTTTTGAGGTCCCTGTCGTGCCCAAGAAGAATATTAATAGCGACCATAACTTTTGGTTAGTTGGTCAAACACAACATCTATATTTCTTAGAACACCAATGGCAGAAGGACACGTAGACTAGCCGTTAGACACAAAATGAGGTTCTCTATTATGATTTCAGTCATTCTAGTGCAAATTGAAAAATTGTGACTGCAAAATGTCAGTCACGATGTGACTTCAGTTTAATAGGCATTTAATACAAAATCTGCCTAGCTTACTTTAGAGATTTAGGCACAGTTTGTTAGTAACGTCTCTTTGGTGGTTGTTGCCCATAAATACTTCACCAAACATACCTGAATGTAAGAGAATTTCATTTATTATAGCCAAACTCTTGCTAATTTACCTCATAAGTTTTTATTTTTTGGTTGTTAGTTCTTGATTGTTTGGTGTAAGCATTAAACACCATTTTAATTGGGTTGAGAGTTAGCCTAACCTTCAAAACTCTTATAATAGGTTAAAGTGTGAGCCTGTGTAAAATACTTTAGTGAGATTTTATGTGAGTCTTGAAACACAAATTGTAAGGGTTGTGTGTGAACCATAAAACACATTGTACAAGTTTGGTGAGAGCTGGGAAATACCATTTTAAGTTGAGTGAAATACCCAATTGTGAAGAGTTAGGGAGTAGACGCAGGGTTTATTAACACCCAAACTACTATAAATACCTTATTTTATTTCTCTTTACCATTTCTCAATTCTCTAAACTCCTCACCTCCCCTCTAAATTTTTCAATCTCTCACCAATTCAACCCCTCTTCTTAGTGCACTAGGGATAACAAAGGAAACTACTAGTTATATGCCATAGGCTAATTAGTATAATGGATATTTTTATTAATGTCATGGTTAAATTTTTATCAAATATCTCTATTATATTATTTTTATTACTAAATGACAAATTCCATGAATAGTTAATGCTATTAAGGATGTGACTTGATAGTAAAACCCTCAAATGCAAAAGAATTATATTCTAAATTATCCCTAGTCAATCATTATTACAGGGATAGTAATGAATAAAGACTAGTATGTATTTTGATTGATGACTATGTTTTACTGGCCATGGATATGCATTATTAAGTTAAACAAATAGATACATGTATAAGAAATATTGTATTGGTCTGACCCTTTAGGAGAACATTATGTGGATAAACTATCATAAGTGATTCTAATAAAATAATATTAACTTAATTCTCAAACCTTAAAATCATGACGGATTCCAATATGATGAACTTCATATTTTGATATAGTTCAGCATTACCTTTAATATTATGATCATAAAAACTTATATTAAACATGGAGTAAATCATATAGAGAAATATGAGTGATTGAGAAGGAATTTGTCCCTCATGGATTTTTTAGAAATATATCTCTACACCTCTTAGTACGTTAGAATGAATAGATTACATGGCCATATGAAAAGAAATTGATAATTTTTATCAATATCAATTAACATTAATGTACATAGAGATCAAGAAATAATTGAACTATATAGGGATAACATGATCTATGCCTTATGTTTAATTGAGATACAATGTGACTAAAGTATTATAATGTTATATGTAAGATAGGTTAATAACCTTCACATAATTTGGGTAGTTATAATGTCTTGCTATAAGCAACTTATGACATGTGGGCCAAAAATTAGTTTTGGGCCAGTACCAACATTATGTAAACATTCAGGATCACACACTTATAACAATTCCAAAAGCAAATTTGCATTTGCTACTCTCTTTATTTATAATTAAGATAATTAGAGATATTATCTAAATTATTTAAATATCAATTTTTAAAAGCTAAAACTAAATAGGAAATTATCTTTTATGTATTTCCAAATATACATAGTTAACATTTATATCTTAATAGTTAAGATAAATATGCACATTTTTAGGGTTTTTCAAATAGTAAGAAGGCCTTCACATTACGTTCAAAAAACATATAAATAGAGTATCACGAAAAGCCTAAAGCTAGCACACTACACATTTTGGGGATAACTTATTTGTGTGGATACCTGTAGTGGACGTTCATCCTTGGGTAACATTTAAATTAAACTTAAAGCCCAAGGTAAGGTGTTACCAGTATAAACTCCCTCTCTGCCTTCCAAAAATCTTACTTTTTTTGTTTGAATTGGTAAGATATCACATGCCTTTCATCAATCTAATAAAAAACATATAGATCCTAGATGGGTTTTGTATGTTAGAAATTTTTGTTTTTCCATTATGCTTGTTATACAAAACATAATAGTCTACACAACTAATGTAATTAAAATATAAAAGGGTACATATATTTTAAAATATAAAGGGTTGTTAGTTGTTTGCATAGACAATTAGGTTTTTTGTATCAACAACCTTGAGTATATATACCTCTTGCACCAATCAAGGTTATTATTTTCACTTCTTTAGCCAATTTTTATTTTTTGTCCTCTCAAATTCTCTCTCGAGACTTAGAACATTTATGACCCTTTGCTTTCAAGATGATGGCCCATCATAATGACCTAATGCACGATTTCAGTGATGTTGTTGTGGATTTTTTTAGAGCATATTATTCTCCCTATGACGAGTTGGTGTCCCTGATACTTCTTTGGTTTCAACGCTATTTCTCCCTTTTGGTACATTTAACCAAAGACCTCATTGAAGGGTCAAAAACCAAGCATGGATCTATTCCTTATTTATGATTCAACTTTTTATCTCTTCAATGCAGTTTCTAGCATAGTAGGTTCTTTGTCCCTATTTATTTTATTTTTTCTTTATTATTTTTTAGCTTCCTTCTTTTTTGAATTTTTTGCATTGTCACCACCTTAACTTGCATTCAAACATTTATATCAGTCTTGAAAAATTAAATTCTTATAAGACACTCTCCTATGAAATTTTGGGATAAATTTCTTATTATTCAATCGATTTTTTCATTGCTTTGTGTATTTGGATGACCATTTATTATTTATTATTTGTTTTATTTCCTTGATTTTAGTGCCTACATGCAAAATTTGTGTGCAATAGATGCAAAATAATTTAGGCTTATAAAATACATATATGTAGGTTATCATATAATTTATTATTAATTATGGAAATTTGCCACACTTTTATGATTTTCCTACCTTTTTATGAATTTATTCTTGTGAATGTTACGATGCATGATTTAATTAGTTTTGCAAATTAGCTTGGCTCCATAATTTTTGTTTTTGATTAATGTCTACAATGTTAGCAAATTCACAGCATCTTGTCATGTGCATTCGATGTCTTTTTCATGCTTATGGATTATTTTCCTTCAATCTTACATGAAATTTACAATTAATTCTAAAATAAATTATGTATACCTAGGGTTTTTATTAGGAGATTATTCTAAGAACTTATTTGATTATTGTGATATTTTCTTTCTCTATTATGAGGCTTATTCTCTCTTGTATAACTTGCCACTTTGTTTTCCTACTTTGTATTGGTTTGTTTCACTTTTAAGATTGTGAATTGTGATTTTCCCACTTTTTGTCCTGAATTCCTTTGATTTTTGTAGCATCACTTATTTTCCTTAGTGTCTCTCTTTCATAAGGTGACATCACTTTTCATAAGAGTGGTGGGGCTATCACACTAGAAGGCCTTTGGTTTTTGCGCCTACCACAGTAGGCACATGTTAAGATCGAGTAAATCAGGCTCCTTTCCTTTTTCATAATATTACATGCCAGCCACCTTACAATGATGGTATGCATTAACTAAACACTAGATGGACATGAATTACACCTTTCAGTTGCCTCATATAGACAAGATTACTTTCACACTTACAACTTTACTTACATGATAGGGATTAGATGCTTATGTATTATTCTCTTAATTGGTGTTAGCGTGTACCATCTTGTGTGTAGGGGGATTAAATTAAGAGGTTATTAGGTTTTGTTCCTCGTTTGAAGGGGAATAATGCCTTAAAATGCTCGAACATCATGTTAGTCACTTTTGAAGTCACTAACTAGAGACATCCTAGGGTGATTAACCAAACGACATAGTGCTTCCTCTGTATGGGTTGAGGGGGATTATTTTCTCCACCCTGAAGGGTACGATGGAGGTATGCTAATGCTCGCAGACTTCTAGCTACCGTCCCACTTCAATTAGGGCTCAACTATAGTGGCACACTAGTACAGGTTATTGGATCGATGTTGTTGAGGGTTATCATACCTCAATGGCTATTGGCAGGTGCTCGAGGTACATGTTATTCAACTATATTATTTTTTTCTTTATTATTTGTTTATTTATTTCATTAATGTTGTTAAGGGTTTCTATTACTAAGCTTAGGCAGTTGAGCTAGGACTAATTGAGGGTAACAACCCTATCCCTAATATGGACCCTTGCTATCCATACTTCTAGTGCTATAGTAGCATCCGACACTCCAAAAAGTCCATCGATGTTAAGTGAGCTAACCTTAATGGGCTTAGGATAGATCAAGTACATTTTCTTATAAATATGAAATTAAACTATTAGTTTCTATAATATGTGTTAATTAGGATACTTATAATATATGTTAATTATTAGTTTCTATAATATGTGTTAATTAGATTACTTATAATGTTTATTATTTTTACATCTTTGACTCTGTTAGAGGGGACCCAAGAAGAGATGGAGCCTAGAGCTACTTGAGGTTAAAACATACTCTTACATGCTCCAATTATTAGTTGGGCCCTCGACCCATGAGCAATACTTAGAGGAACAATGACTCTTATAGAGGGAGGGCTCTAATGTGTGTCCAGTTCCTAAGCATCCTTCCAAACATATGAAACAACCATTTCCATCTATTAGGCATGCAAATCATGTCTAAGTTTTCATATGTATAAAGGTTAACATATCATCCATTCAAAATCAAAAGGCATGTTAATTATCTTATTCAATTCATTCGTATGTAAACTATAACCCAATTAATGTTGGTGACCAAAAGTGATGCCTATCTAGGGATATGTGCATGACACACAGAGAGAGGGAGTTGGAATTTAGCTGATGACCTGTGCTCTATGTGTCTATATACGAAGCATTATGCTCTAAACAACCCACTTGTTATGTTTCACTATCTGAAAAAAATAATTATGATTTGATGAGTTACGACTTAATGAATAAAAATAATAATAATAAGATTTTAATGGCACAACCAATAATCTATCATCATTATGATGCATTAAAAGTACAAGTATTAACTTTTGTAAATGCAAATATAATAGTTTGATTGATTCTATCATGACTCTACGAGGCAAACACTGTTCTTAGGAATTCATGGGATTCAAGTGACATTTGATTGTATTGGCTAACATATAACATGTAATTCATTCGGTCAATAAAATGTACCATAATATGTGATATTGGTCCTTTTGGCAAGTAATTTGCAAGTGTTTAACAAGCCTATTATAACATCCCTTTAGTTTCATATGCAAGTGTTCATTCTTAATGGTATAACAAGTAATTATTAAGATTATATAATTCTCACTTGACATAAATTCACATGTAAAATGTCATAATTTATCCACATAAACACATAATATAACCCAATCATATCCTAACAACATACATATACACATTAGAATATAATTATAGGTTTTACTGATCTTTGATACTACTAACCCTTACAGTAGGTTTGAACCTCTCTTTTGGGCTTCCTCAATTTATTTAGATCCTAAAATTGGATACATATATGATTAGAAATATGTCAAAATGAGTTTAAATGCTTAATATGCAACTATGATCGTGTTCCATGTAAGTGGATCTATATATACTTATTATTCTTATGTGGCAGCCTGACCTTGCTACACTCTCAATGCAATAACTCTTGTTATATTTATTTGAATGACTTGATTCTTTTCTCTACTTAAACTAAACACATGATGATAAAACATAGTCAAAATTTAGGTCAATATAAGGCTTATATAAAATATGGTGAATTTTTTAATTTTGCCATGTTTTAATGTTACCACAGTCTGATCAGGTCTTACAATTTTTGCCATATCTCAAATTGTACAAATCTAATTATAAAACTAATTCTTTTGACGTATTTAGTTCCATATTAATAACTAAAAACTAAACTAAATAAGATAATGGAAATATTGGTAAATGTGCCTCACTATATCATGATTTCCTGTTCAAAACATCATTAACTACATTTAGCCTTAATTGATACTCAATATTGCAATTATAATATGTTAGCAATTTTAACCATCATCTTTTTCTCATGTTTAATTATTTTTGGCTTAACAAATACTTCAAGCTCCTATGATATGTAAAAATTAGAAAAGTTTCTCCGTATAAGTAATGCCTCTATATTTTCAAA
Organism: Omphalea diandra; assembly: GCA_949677035.1. NCBI lineage: Eukaryota > Viridiplantae > Streptophyta > Magnoliopsida > Malpighiales > Euphorbiaceae > Omphalea > Omphalea diandra. The sequence goes on from CATIWR010062668.1 coordinate 60,879, forward strand.
GCAAACATAATTGTAGCAAGTTTGAAATCATGCACCAGATAAGATAATTTGTAAGGGTTCAGTTTTCTAAATGCATATGCAATTACCTTACCATATTGCATTAAAACACATCCTAAACCTTGCTGAGAAGCAATGTTATAAACTATAAATCTATATTACCTGTAGGAATGGCTAACACTGAAGCATATGTTAATGTGTTTTTTAATTCATCAAAACTCTCTTGACATGCTTCAGACCACTAAAATGATTTTTCTTTTTTAAGTAACTTGGTTAAAGCAGCAACTATAAGTGAAAAACCTTCATCAAATCGATGATAATACCTAGTTAGTCCTAACAAACTTCAAACCTCTTCAACACACTTTAGGGTTTCCCATTTGACTAATGCTTCAATTTTATTTGGATCCACCTCTATGCCTTTTTCAAAAACTATAGGTCCTAAAATACCATATGATAAATCTAAAACTTACACTTGTTTAGTTTAGCAAACAACTGTTTCTCTCTTAGAGTTTGTAAAATAATTCTCAAATGTTATTCATGCTTCTCTTTAATCCTTGAATATGTCAGCATGTCAATGAGTACAATTCCTAATTTGCCTAAGATATGCTAAAATACCCTTGCTCATAAGAGCCATGAATGTAGCTGGTGCATTAGTCAAACCAAATGGCATCACTAAAAATTGATAATTCCCATACCTAGTCTAGAAAGTAGTCTTCGGTAAATTTGGGTTTAGTTCACAATAGCCTGATTTGAAGTCAATTTTATAAAACATTTAGGTTCCCTGTAGCTAGTCAAATAGATAATCTATTATTGTCAAAGGATGTTTGTTCTTCATAATAACTTGATTCAATTACATATAATCAATACACAGCCTCATTGTCCCTCTTTCTTTTTAAGAAATAACACTGGAGCATCCCATGGTGACACAATAAGTCTGACTAATCCCTTATTAAGAAGTTGTTACAGTTTAGTCATCAATTCTCTTAATTCAGCTGGAGCCATCTTATAAAGTGGAATAGATATCAGTGTTGTTCTAAAACTAACTCATTTATGAATTCTTTCTCCATGTTAGGTGGCAAACTAGGTAAGTAGTCACAAATACATCCATAATTCATTTACCAATGGAATGTTCTCAAGTAATTCATCTATGGACCTTATGTCCACCATATGTGCCATATAAGTTTTACAACCACCTTTAGTCATCAACCACCTTTAATCATTGAAACTGCAAGCATAGGTATAATTTGCCTTTCCCTTTGAAACACAACCCTTATCCGATTTTGAGATTCCAAAATAATTTCCTTGGTAAAACAGCCAGTCCACACCTAGTATCACATCAAATTAATAGGATGACAGTAGTACTAAATCAACATTCAACTCAGTGTCATCAATGGAAATTACACTATCATGATATACCTTATCTGTAATCATTACATCTCTTAAAGGAGCAGTCAGACGTAGGTTAAAAGCTAAAGGCGGATGCTTAAAGGATGAATCTTACAACACAATTGGGATATGGTGTTCAATGACATGAATGAATAAATGAAGCCATGACTAACCAATACATCAATTCTAAATCACTGAGAAAAGTTTTACTAATGATTTTTTTGAGCAAGGACAACTTCTTGCCTTACCATGGAATATACTTTGCTCAATGTCTAGGGTTTATAACTCTAACCTTCTGATATGCTCATATCTTATCCAATTATAGTTACTCTACCTCTACCTCTGCCCCTACCAAAATATAATTCAACTCCACTTGCTTTTTGAATGGCATAATTAATAACCAATTATCATTATGATTCTAATGATAATAAGATTATAATGACACAATCAATAATTAATTATCATTTTGATACATTACAAGTACAAGCATTAACTTATGTAAGTGCAAATGCAATAGTTTAATTGATTTTTTCATGACCTTGCAAAGCAAAAACTACACTTGGGAATTCTTTTAATTTAAGTGACATTTGATTTTGTTGGCTAGCATATAACATGTGATTCATTCAATAACCTATGCCATAATAAGACATATTGGTCCCTTTGCTAAAAGATTTTTAAGCATTTGGCAAGTTGGTCACAACATCCTTTTAATTTCACATGAAAGTGTTCATTCACAAAGGTATAACAAGTAATCATTAAGATTATATAATTCTCACTTAACTAATATTAATTTGTAAAATGTCACAATTCATTCACATGTACATATAACAAAACCCAATCATATATTAATCACGCATATACACATTAGAATTCAATTATGGCTTTTACTCACCTTTGATGTAACCAACCTTTATGGTTTGAACCTCTCTCTTAGGCTTTATTAATGTGTTGAGATCCTAATAATTGATACATATATGATTATAAATAGGTCAGAATAAGTTTGCATGTTTGATATGCATTTATGGTCATGTTCCATGCAAGTGGATCTAGTAATTATACTTATTATTCATGTGTGGCAGCCTGACCTTGCATACTTTTAATGTAATAACACTTGCTATATTTATTTGAATGAATTGATTCCTTTCTCAACTTAAACTAAACCCATGATGATACTACATAGTCAAAATTATGGTCAATGTAAGGCTTATAGAAAATATTGTGAAATTTTGAATTATGCCTTGTTTCAATGTGACTATAGTCTAATAAGGTCTTATAATTTTTACCATATCTCAAATTGTACAATTCAAATTACAAAAATGATTTATCATCAATTATAAAACACATAGAAGAACATTTTTTATATTTTACACATTATCTAATTCAATTTATAAGGTCACCAAAATAAATGATAAATCTTAGGGTGGGCAAGTTTCAGCATGTTAAGTATAAAACATAATGAGAGATCAATATCTCTTCACCCATAATATATTTGGTAAAATTATTTTATAGGCTTTTAGATGTGGCATAAATATATAACTTTATTATTTTTCACATCACCAATTTTCATATTATGTCTATCAAATTTTAGGTAAACATAGTCAATAAGTTGAGTAGGTTTCATTATGTTTAGGGTCAGTCATAATCAAAGGGAAATATTTCTTTCCACATAATAAATTAAGCAAAACTATGTTATAAGAATTTAGAAGGGATATAACTTTACAACTTTCATGGTTTTTACTTTGCCTTAATCAGCACATAAGGTCATCAAAATATATGAAAAATGAAAGATTGAGAAGGTTTTAGCAGGTTATGAACTAGTCCTAATCAAGGAGCCATAGCTCTTCACACACATCATATTAAGAAAAAGATTTTTACATGCATTTATTTAAGGCATAAATCTCCAAATTTCATGTCTTATACTTTCCTTAGTTCTTGTTCTAGGGTTATGAAATAATGGGTGCAATGGTCTGCTCTAACAATAAAACCAACAAAATTCAACTTTTGTTTCCCAAGCATCTAACAACCTTCCCACAATAGCTCTATTTAGAATTTCTCCATAATTCTTATTAATTATGTAATTTGGAATGTTATGAGTGAGAAATTTCATATGGGAAGAAGATTAAATCACTACAAGAAATGCTCAGGGTTTCTTCCTAGCTAGCTTTCTTCTTCTTCTTATTCTTCTCCTTCTTCTTCTTCTCTTTTCTTTCTTGTTTCCTTCTTAACTCTCTCTTTCTTTTTGATGCCCCTCACATTTTTACTCTTTAATATGCTCCTTAAGTAGGAGAAATTCAAGTTGTGTACCTATTGTAATAAGACAAAATTATGGTGGCTTTCTACTATTGGTTGGAAATTCGATTTTCCTCTTTTAGTCCCTCTTCTTCTTCACTTTTTCATCATTTTGATCCCTCTAATAATTTCCATACACTCCTTGTACTTTTAATAAGTTATAAACCAACATTATTTAAGATATTATAACACAAACACAACATATGATAATTTGCCATGCAAATATTATAACTGCAATTTTCATTTACACAACTCGTAGCATTCATGCCAAAAATACATATGCATATAGGTTTTATTCATTATACATACACAATCAAACATGTATTTAGTTTACATATATGTTAACCAATTTCAAGGCTAGTGACTATAAACTGGTTCCTATCTAGATGTATGTACATGACACACGGAGAGAGAGAGAGTTGGAGTTCAGCCAACGACCTGTGGTCCATGTGTCTCAATGCAAAACTCTAAGCACCAAGATATCCAATCTTATGCTTTAATATCTGAAAAAAAATTTGGGATTTGGTGAGTCGAGACTCAATGAATAAAAACAATAATTAGATTTTTATTGCACAACCAATATAAGAATATCATTAGGATACATTATAGGTATAACAATTGACTATGCAAGTGCAATAGATTTATTTTTGTGTCGTGACCTTGCAAGGCAAACACTGCCCCCGGGAATTCATGTGATTCAAATGACATTTGATTTTGTTGGCCAACATATAACAAGTGGACCATTTGATCAATAACATGTGCCAATGGGAAATATTAGTCCATCGTCCACGTGATTTGCAAGTGTTTGACAAGCTGGTCACAATATCCTTCTAATTCCATATGCAAGTGTTCACAACAATGGTATACCAAGTAATCATTAAGATTATATAATTCTTGCTTGACTTGTATTCATATGTAAAAGGTAACAATTCAATCACCTATATGTAATGACCAATTCATTTTAGCTCTGATACCAATAAATGTAACGACCATTTTCATTTACATAACTCATATCATTCATGTTCAAAATACATATGCATATAGGTTTTATCCATCCTACACACAATCAAACATTTACTT